>JAGGCT020001285.1:70000-75000 GCA_017654935.2 Phymorhynchus buccinoides
GACTATTTCAAACTGAAAATCCAGGCTTTCGCAAAAGGCGGGGAATACGGAAACGCTGTAGCAACGATCTGTTTTCTGGAAGCCACCAAGCTATGTGACGAAGTGATGGAACTCCTGGATCAAGAAGAAGATGGCGTATACTCTGTGTACAACATCTACCTGGAGGCTGCAAGGGAAGCTCTGCTGAACGGTCCGTACAGAGGTGGGTACTTTGCCACCGCTTTCAGACGAGCAGTGCAACCAGAAGACCCGGCCAGTGATTCCAACACACCAAGCGAGGATTCTTCATATTCTTGCGGTGCAACAGTCAGCGATACAGGATCCGACGATTCCCAACTCAAGGACGTCATGTTGCTCCATGACGAGGAGGACGGCGACATTGAAGGCAAAGCTGTCAGACTGGCCCACGTTCTGAAGACGGCTTGCGGCCTGAGGGTGGTCAGGAGAGATGAGAACTACCTTTCAGGAAGATATGAACTGCGCTGTCTCCACAGAAACATACAAAACTGCCGGATCGTGGTTGTGATGCCGGGGAAAGAAAGCGCCACTGATACATTTGCTAACTGTGTCAGTGCTGCGGCTGTGAAGGAGTCCACGGTGGTTCTGCTGACAGAAGGGGTGGGCTCTGAGGCCGTGCCTCTGGAGCTGAGGGCCCCAGCTGACAGAGTCAGGGTCTGTCCCGCGGAGCTGCTGAATCCTGAACTGGATGCCACTGGGCCTCTCACACCGGAGCTGGTCAGCGCTGTCTGTCGTTTGTTCGAATTCATCACAAAAGGAAGATGACTTTCGCGTGCCATGCCTTTTGTCTGATCACCCATGCACGTATGCGTATATGCCCCCACCCTCCACCACACACACACACACACACACACACACACACACATACACATACATACACACACACGCACGCATGCACACACACGTACACATACACGCATACACACACACACACACACACACACGCACACACACACGCACGCACGCCCACACGCGCGCACGCACACGCACGCACACACACACACGCACACACACACACACACACACACACACACTCCAGACGACGTAAAACGCCCCGTTCATCCTTATTATAGCAATCAAAACATAGCTTGTGCTTACGTTTATGGTTTTTTTTTATATCGAATTTGCGTTATTTCCCCTCCACCCCACCCCTCTCTGTCTCTGTGTGTCTCTGTTTAAAGTCTATTAGGTCTACATTTGTCATTTATTTAGCTTTTCAAAAGTGCCTGCGCACGTTTGTGTGTGTTGGTGAGAGGGGGACTGGGAAGTAAAATGTCTCCATTGATTTGCTTGAATATTATTTTTGTATTATTGAGTATTACATAATAGCGTTCAACAGTCTTGTTCTTATGATAATCACTTAACTTTTCCCATACGACGATTACATTACAATTATTAATAACCTATGTTCAGCCCATGTGTGGATAGACGCGCGCGCATGTTCTTTTAATAATCACTTAACTTTTCTTGTGTTATTACAAATGATTAATTAGCTATGTGCAGCCTTTGCGTGTGGGTGGTACAGTGGGACCTCCCTTATAAGACCTCCCATTATAAGACTCCCTCCCATATAAGACCTACTTCTCTGAGACATTGCCCTTCTTTGTAAGTATTAAAATGACCTCCCTTATAAGACCCCTCCCTTATAAGACCTCATTTTGGATGATTTTTAAGGTCTTATAAGGGAGGTTCCACTGTATAAAGAAACCTCATGCTGCGTTTTTACTGTTCTAATCTTCTTTTATTTTCCATTATTAATGTTGTTAGACAGTTGGGTGGGGGTTTTTTCATATTATCATTTGCCATTTGCCAAAAAAACAACAACAAATGTTGGCCATACTGATAGGCCTAATTAAGTAGGCCTATTCTGTTAAAAACGAAGAAAGAAGCGCATATTTTCTAAAAGGTAGTGTCCATCATTTGACAGTCTCCACATCTAAGCATATCAATTGATTGAAAGACTGAGCACACGGATTAAGTATCAATACAGAAGGACACGTGTTTTACGTCCTCCGACCTGCTACAGATACATAATTTATGAGACAATTTAATATGTAAAGACAGTGGGTCGATCCTGGAGATACTGCAATACCAGGAAACTCAGACCATAAATTATTTATTCTTTACCTGAACTCTCAATTGTTTCAGCTACAGTCAAACCTCTGTTAAAGACCCTCTGTTAAAAGACATCCTCTCATTTAAGACTGTTTTTTGGGAGGAATGATGTAATGTATCTGACTACAATGTGACCTTCGTTATAAGACCCCTCCAAATTAAGACCGATTTTTTATGACTTTTCGAAGTCATACAATAGAGGTTTGACTATACGTATCACAATGTTTCATGTCACAAAGATATTCGCATTGTGTGATTTTCTGTTAATGTTTGAAATTAAGATGCATTTTTTTCAGTAGGTCTAGAAGTTATGCATTTCTTTTCTTCTTCTTTTGTAGCAGTAGATGTATTATGATATATATGTAATCCAATTTCTTTTTTATGCTTTTTTTTGTTGACTGCAGCGTGATGGTATATTTCATGATCGTCTTTGTGGAGCCGACTATTCAACCTTGTTGAATAACAAAGAACGTTATGTTAATCAACGGCATCGAAATGTATACTGTTTTCATAGTGGAACGGAAGGCATAACGTGGCCTAATCCAAGAGAAGGAACTCTGTATGTTATTATTATCATGAGTGTCTAGCAATTGTGTCCCTTGCAATGTCGTTGATTTCTGTTCTGCGGAACAGTTTTTTGTTGGTGGCGGCGGTGGGTGTGGTAGTGTAGTAACTTGTTGTTGTAACTTGTTGTTGTAACTTCTTGTTGTTGTTGTAACTTGTTGTTGTTGTTGTAACTTGTTGTTGAAACTTGTTGTTGTTGTAACTTCTTGTTGCTGTAACTTGTTGTTGTTGTTGTAACTTGTTGTTGTAACTTGTTGTTGTTGTAACTTGTTGTTGCTGTAACTTGTTGTTGTTGTTGTAACTTGTTGTTGTAGTAACTTGTTGTTGTAACTTGTTGTTGTAACTTGTTGTTGTGTTGTAACTTGTTGTTGTTGTTGTAACTTGTTGTTGCTGTAACTTGTTGTTGTTGTTGTTGTAACGTTTGTTGTTGTTGTTGTTTGTAACTTGTTGTTGTTGTAACTTGTTGTTGTTGTAACTTGTTGTTGTTGTAACTTGTTGTTGCTGTAACTTGTTGTTGTTGTTGTAACTTGTTTGTAACTTGTTGTTGTTGTAACTTGTTGTTGTTGTTGTAACTTGTTGTTGTTGTAACTTGTTGTTGTTGTTGTTGTTGTTGTTGTTGTAACTTGTTGTTGTAACTTGTTGTTGTTGTAACTTGTTGTTGTTGTAACTTGTTGTTGTTGTAACTTGTTGCTGTAACTTGTTGTTGTTGTAACTTGTTGTTGTTGTTGTTGTAACTTGTTGTTGTAACTTGTTGTTGTTGTGTTGTTGTTGTTGTAACTTGTTGTTGTAACTTGTTGTTGTAACTTGTTGTTGTTGTTGTAACTTGTTGTTGTAACTTGTTGTTGTTGTAACTTGTTGTTGTAACTTGTTGTTGTAACTTGTTGTTGTTGTAACTTGTTGTTGTTGTAACTTGTTGTTGTTGTAACTTGTTGTTGTTTGTAACTTGTTGTTGTAACTTGTTGTTGTTGTAACTTGTTGTTGTTGTAACTTGTTGTTGTTGTAACTTGTTGTTGTTGTAACTTGTTGTTGTTGTAACTTGTTGTTGTTGTAACTTGTTGTTGTTGTAACTTGTTGTTGTTGTAACTTGTTGTTGTTGTAACTTGTTGTTGTTGTAACTTGTTGTTGTAACTTGTTGTTGTAACTTGTTGTTGTTGTTGTTGTAACTTGTTGTTGTAACTTGTTGTTGTGTTGTTGTTGTAACTTGTTGTTGTAACTTGTTGTTGTAACTTGTTGTTGTTGTAACTTGTTGTTGTAACTTGTTGTTGTAACTTGTAACAAAGAACGTTTGTTAATCAACGGCATCGAAATGTATACTGTTTTCATAGTGGAACGGAAGGCATAACGTGGCCTAATCCAAGAGAAGGAACTCTGTATGTTATTATTATCATGAGTGTCTAGCAATTGTGTCCCTTGCAATGTCGTTGATTTCTATTCTGCGGAACAGTGTTTTGTTGTTGGTAGTGTAGTAACTTCTTGTTGTTGTTGTAACTTGTTGTTGTTGTAACTTTGTTGTTGTTGTTGTTGTTGTTGTTGTAACTTGTTGTTTAACTTGTTGTTGTTGTAACTTGTTGTTGTTGTTGTAACTTGTTGTTGTTGTAACTTGTTGTTGTAACTTGTTGTTGTTGTAACTTGTTGTTGTAACTTGTTGTTGTAACTTGTTGTTGTTGTAACTTGTTGTTGTTGTAACTTGTTGTTGTTGTAACTTGTTGTTGTTGTAACTTGTTGTTGTTGTTGTAACTTGTTGTTGTAACTTGTTGTTGTTGTAACTTGTTGTTGTTGTAACTTGTTGTTGCTGTAACTTGTTGTTGTTGTTGTTGTAACTTGTTGTTGTAACTTGTTGTTGTAACTTGTTGTTGTTGTTGTAACTTGTTGTTGTTGTAACTTGTTGTTGTAACTTGTTGTTGTTGTAACTTGTTGTTGCTGTAACTTGTTGTTGTTGTAACTTGTTGCTGTAACTTGTTGTTGTTGTAACTTGTTGTTACTTGTTGTTGTTGTAACTTGTTGTTGTTGTTGTAACGTGTTGTTGTTGTTGTTGTAACTTGTTGTTGTTGTAACTTGTTGTTGCTGTAACTTGTTTGTAACTTGTTGTTGTAACTTGTTGTTGTTGTAACTTGTTGTTGTAACTTGTTGTTGTAACTTTTTGTTGTTGTTGTAACTTGTTGTTGTAACTTGTTGTTGTAACTTGTTGTTGTAACTTGTTGTTGTTGTAACTTGTTGTTGTTGTTGTTTGTAACTTGTTGTTGTGTAACTTGTTGTTGTTGTAACTTGTTGTTGTTGTAACTTGTTGTTGTTGTAACTTGTTG
>JAGGCT020001286.1:0-25000 GCA_017654935.2 Phymorhynchus buccinoides
CAACAGTAAACAGATTAAACCACCAGGCTATTTCCAAAGTGGCAAGTTGCTTCTATTTGGGTGAGTCTATTACACTGCTATGTTTTAGATTTTACATTTTTTTTTGCTTTTGCTTTTCTTTAACAAAAAAGTCATGATTGGAAAATGAAGACGAAATTGTCAGTCACAAAACAAGCATCTTTATATATAACAAAATTTTGAACAAGAGAAAAGATAGTTCATGTTGACTGCCACACTAGTGCGAGACATAAGCAATCAAAAACAAACAACAAAAAGCAAATAAATGAAAATGCAAAGGAACACAGAAAAGCACAGGGCACAGACAAGCGCGAGTTGATGATAACACCAGTATTGTTCACATCATTACCGTTACTGGTCTCCTGCGGTCGGACGTCGGGCACGGCCTGGGGGTTGTTGGCGGCGTTCTGTTCGCGCATGTTCTGCACCAGGGAGTTCATCTCCACGTCCACTTGCTGCATGAACTGCACGATCAGCTGCACCGCCGAAGGCTCTGCAACAGGCAACAGGCAACAACTAAGTTCACATCATAAACTGCACGATCAGCTGCACCGCCGAGGGCTCTGCAACAGGCAACAGGCAACAACTGTAAGTTCACATCATAAACTGCACGATCAGCTGCACCGCCGAGGGCTCTGCAACAGGCAACAACTGTAAGTTCACATCATAAACTGCACGATCAGCTGCACCGCCAAGGGCTCTGCAACAGGCAACAACTGTAAGCAACACATCATGAACTGCACGATCAGCTGTACCGCATAGGGCTCTGCAACAGGCAACAACTGTAAGCAACACATCATGAACTGCACGATCAGCTGTACCGCAGAGGGCTCTGCAACAGGCAACAACTGTAAGCAACACATCATGAACTGCACGATCAGCTGTACCGCAGAGGGCTCTGCAACAGGCAACAGGCAACAACTGTAAGCAACACATCATGAACTGCATGATCAGCTGTACCGCAGAGGGCTCTGCAACAGGCAACAACTGTAAGCAACACATCATGAACTGCACGATCAGCTGTACCGCAGAGGGCTCTGCAACAGGCAACAGGCAACAACTGTAAGCAACACATCATGAACTGCACGATCAGCTGTACCGCAGAGGGCTCTGCAACAGGCAACAGGCAACAACTGTAAGCAACACATCATGAACTGCATGATCAGCTGTACCGCAGAGGGCTCTGCAACAGGCAACAACTGTAAGCAACACATCATGAACTGCACGATCAGCTGTACCGCAGAGGGCTCTGCAACAGGCAACAACTGTAAGCAACACATCATGAACTGCACGATCAGCTGTACCGCAGAGGGCTCTGCAACAGGCAACAACTGTAAGCAACACATCATGAACTGCATGATCAGCTGTACCGCAGAGGGCTCTGCAACAGGCAACAACTGTAAGCAACACATCATGAACTGCACGATCAGCTGTACCGCAGAGGGCTCTGCAACAGGCAACAGGCAACAACTGTAAGCAACACATCATGAACTGCATGATCAGCTGTACCGCAGAGGGCTCTGCAACAGGCACCAACTGTAAGCAACACATCATGAACTGCACGATCAGCTGGACCGCCAAGGGCCCCGCAACAGGCAACAACTGTAAGCAACACATCATGAACTGCACGATCAGCTCTCCACCGAGGGCTCTGCAACAGGCAACAGGCAACAACTGTAAGCAACACATCATGAACTGCACGATCAGCTGGACCGCCAAGGGTTCCACAACAGGCAACAACTGTAAGCAACACATCATGAACTGCACGATCAGCTGTACCGCAGAGGGCTCTGCAACAGGCAACAGGCAACAACTGTAAGCAACACATCATGAACTGCATGATCAGCTGTACCGCAGAGGGCTCTGCAACAGGCAACAGGCAACAACTGTAAGCAACACATCATGAACTGCACTATCAGCTGGACCGCCAAGGGCTCCGCAACAGGCAACAACTGTAAGCAACACATCATGAACTGCACGATCAGCTGTACCGCAGAGGGCTCTGCAACAGGCAACAGGCAACAACTGTAAGCAACACATGAACTGCACGATCAGCTGTACCGCAGAGGGCTCTGCAACAGGCAACAACTGTAAGCAACACATCATGAACTGCACGATCAGCTGCACCGCCGAGGGCTCTGCAACAGGCAACAGGCAACAACTGTAAGCAACACATCATGAACCGCAGAGCTGTACCGCAGAGGGCTCTGCAACAGGCAACAACTGTAAGCAACACATCATGAACTGCACGATCAGCTGTACCGCAGAGGGCTCTGCAACAGGCAACAACTGTAAGCAACACATCATGAACTGCATGATCAGCTGGACCGCCAAGGGCTCTGCAACAGGCAACAGGCAACAAGCAGCAACTGTAAGTTCACATCATGATGATCAGATGGACCACCGAGGGCTCTGCAACAGGCAACAAGCATCAAGCACCATCGGTGTTCATTTTCAGGCACATACATGCCTATCTGAGAGTGCGATCTCTTAAGCTCAAAACTCCCATCCAATGCACTAGATTTCAGACTGGTCAGTATGTGTCACTAAAATCAAATGTAGCAAATTTACAACTGATGTGCAGCCTGACCGGTGTCTGCTATGGGATGTATGATGTCATTGATGATGTCATATAACTTTTGATGTCATAGCCCAGGAATGATGGTTTTTGGTTTAGAAAAGTCAGGAAAGGTATATCACTATATGTCCAGACCATTTTCTCAGATTGAGTCTATCACACAAGTATCAGGTCTCTTTAGGAAAATCGATAATTTCTCAATTTCTGGACTAAAGGGGAATATGAGAGAAGGGGTGAGGACAGGGACACACTGTTAAAACATCACAGGGGTGTGGTGTGGCACTGTGAAAGAGATAACACAGAGTGTGACAGACAGAAAAGATGGAATGGGTAATATTGTTAAAACGAGAGGGCAACGCCCTATAAACATAGTCCCAGTTACCCACCCACACACATTATATACTCCCCCTCACACACACACGCCACATGTTGTAAATTTAGAATGATCTCCCCTGAATTTCATCAAATAAGACCAACTCTACGGTCATTGTGCATTTTTGTGCTTAATTATTTCCTGTATTGGTAATTTGGTATAGCATTGTTTAGAAATAAGATATTTTGCAACAAAATAGTATTAAGCAACCCTGTTTCAGTATACCTCTTTTGGCTTAAATCCACCCATTATCTTTTAAATAATCAGTGTTTTTCTAATATTCAACATGTACTCACTGGAATTACATTGATATGGCTTGTCATTCTGTGAATCTGATATGGTGGGCAGCATCTGCAAGGTCTAAGGAATTATTCTGCCACGTTTCGTTCAGATCGGCTCAGTGGCTTAGGCTCTATGAAGAGGAACATCTTTGGTCACACACAGACGCACATAAACACACACATATATACATGCATACAGACAGCAGAGAAACAAAGATTGGGAAAGTAACAGATAGAGCTGAAAATGAGGAGAGAGAGAAAAGGAGAGAAAATCATATCTTTTCATTCATTTGAATAATATTTTAAATTTGATAATATTTGAAGAAAACAACAAAATCACTTTGCCAAACATAGGCTATGCAAAGCCAATGATTTGGTTCAACCGTAGCCCCAAACCACAAAAGCCCAGCAGAGCATGAAGTTCTGCATGTACCGTTAGATCTGCAATTAGCACCCAGCATTGGCTTTAATGGCCCGTGTCCAACAAGGCAAAGGAGTTAATCTGGATCATGGATTAGGAACTTGGCAACTGCTGACAGCATTGTGGGTTGTGTAACTGGTAACAAGGACACTTTCTAGTTCTAATTGACGTAGTAGTCTCATACCTTTTTTTGTTGTCTGTAGATTAATTGTATTGCTGTTTGGTATTGTTTCGTCTGGCATAGACTGATAGAGTTAGAGTTAGTGCAACTGCAAGTACTCGGAAACTTGTACTAAGTACTCGAAGTAGCCAAGAAAATGACTGTCCCCAGAAACGTTACAGTTTTATAGTATACTGTAGTGTATACTGCAGAGGGAAGGGGAGAGAAAAATCTGGTTGTAGAAAACTTCCATCATGGCTAATGTCACTGCCACCATTTTTAGAATCTTCATTCTTCCTTACGGTCACACTTCTTTCCTAAAGCGGCGAGAAACTGAGAAAGATGCTTTTTTTTTTTACGTGAACCCAAATCAATACTGATCATTGGATCTACTCTAACTGGGTTCACTTCACAGCTTTCACTCAATCTCAAAGTGTCATTCTCTCATTTGAACTACCCCCAATGTTCTAACTACCTGGAACTGATCTTAGTTCTTACCTAGATTTTTTTTTAATGCAAGATGTTCTTCCAGCAATACTTAACTACTTCCTGCATGCAAGACCAACTACAGGAAGTTTTCATTCTTCCCTAGGGCTGTGGCAGAATGGAACTCCCCCACCCCCTCTCCCTCCAAAAACCCAACCCATTTTCCATCCCCCTACCCATACATTATCAATCTCCCTCCCTTTCCCCTGCCTTTGGAGCTGATCATCTGGGCAGCCATTTCATATGGACAGTCTACTTTTAAAATGAAAAGCCCCCAGGCCGGTAGGGTCCCCCAAGGTTCTGTGCTTGGCCTGGCCCTGTTTTTGTTTTATAATTATATACATATTTAAACAGGATCTTTCCTCGACCTCCCGCCTCTTCGCTGATGACACACTCTGTCATAGGACTGTGGATTCTCCCAAAGATCACGAGAATCTCCAACAAGATCTGGACAAGCTGGCATCCTGGGAACAGAAGTGGATGATGTCATTCCCATCCAGACAAGTGTCAGACTCTCCACATTACCAGGAAAAGAAGTCCCCTGAAAGAGAACTACTACCTCCACGGTCAAAACCGGAGTCAAGTAGAGGGGGCAAAGTACCTGGGTGTCACCATCTCCCACGACCTCAGATGGGACACTCACATAGATCTCCAACACGACCAGCAAGACACTTGGCTTCCTCCGAAGAAATCTGAAAGTGGGATCAGTACATATCAAGGAGAAGGCGCATTTATAAATCACTGGTCAGGCCCACACTTGAGTACGCCTCCCCTGTATGGGACCCCTACACCGCTAAAGAGGTCGGCCGGATGGAAAAGGTCCAGCGACGTGCTGCCTGCTGGGTGGTAAACAGGCACCGCCAGACATCCAGCGTAGAGGACATGTACTCTCAGCTGCAGTGGACCCCACTTGCCAACAGAAGGCGCACATCCAGACTGACAACCTTCTATTTTAAGTTCCACCACAGTGACGTTACTATCAACACCCCATCCCTCTACCCATCAACAAGACAAACGAGAAAGTCCCACCAAGCAACATACCTCCTCCTCTCTTGCAAAACCAGCTACAGAAAGTTTTCCTTTTTTCCACGGACCATCTCTGAGTGGAACTCCCTCCCACCTGAGGCAGTATCATTGGCCTCAGTGGAGAGCTTCAAGTCCCAGATCTAACCAGCGCCCCTCCCCTCCCCTCCACCCCACCCCTCTTTGGCCCTGCCCCACTCATTTCCCTCCAGTATTCCCAAATCCTACTTCCAACTTGTCCCATCTTTCCCCCAGCCATTCAAGCTGATCATCTGGGTGGCCAAGGAAATTATTACTGTGTAGATATCTATGGCCTGTAGTTGTACCCATGTGTCGTCATATCCGGCCACAAGGAGCGCCATATTATGGGAGACCGCCATCTTAGTCAGTAACTTTGTTTGAAAAATGCCAGATCGATGCTGCGTATTTGGCTGTTCCAATTTGAAACTTATCTAAACTGTATTTATAACATCTGGATGTTTTCTTTACACAATTAGATAACATTTTCACTTTGTTTACACACAAATAAGGACTAAGATGGCGACACTTCCATTGGAAGAGTCGAGATGCACACGCAGGTGGGGGGGGAGCCATACTACATGACTGAAGTCCCCAGTTATTACACACAACAGAACCATCAAGTATGATGGCGGTTGTCTACTGCAAGAAGAAAAAGAAGATGGGTATGGACTAAATAAGCCGTCAAGCTTTTTATATATATATATGCCGGCTGTGGCTTTAAGATAAAAAGAAGAGTAGACTAGTGGTAGGTACGTTAGAATTTGGGTCAAACCGCTGCGATCTTTCCGTCTAAAAGTTTCACCCCGATTTTGCCGAAGTGCAAAACGGTCACTCACTTCGCCTCGCTCGCTTGCTTTGTATCATCGTTGCTGGCCATCAGAAGCATGTTCACTCCACAGTAGAGGTCTGTCCCGTCATCCTAGACTGATTTTTGTTTACAAGTGAGAGTTCGTTCGCGAGAGTTGAGCGTGTAAATTTTTGGGTTGGATTTCTAAGGTGACCAAAGCCGAATGGTCAGTCTGGATTTAATGAAAAGTGCTCTGGATGCAAATTCATTCATTTTGCTACACGCATGCCAAATTTGGTGCATGTAGGTTTACGCTGTGATACTCCTAGAAATCGCTGGATACGGAGGTGTCAGCGTCGAGGTCCGACACTCTCTCACAAGTACTAAGTAGGCCTAGTGATTAGTGATAAAGTTCCAGTAAATTACGTTTACATCATTTTCATGCTAACAGAAGTAACAGAAAATGATTTTGTAATAATTATAAACTGTTTTACTTTTATTCATTGTAAATTATTTTTGTTGCTTGGACAGACTTATCTGTTTGAGACTATCTGTTTGTCCACTGATAAAGACATGAGTGGGTGAAAATTGAGAAAAGGTTGTCTTGCATTTTGCTTGCTACATGGTCAGCTTTCATAAGACATAAGATTGGTTAAATGTCTAATGTAGGCTAATCTCGTGTTATCAACATTATGGGTTCATTTTTATTCCCAGTTTACTACTGCCACTGCAATAATTGTTCTTGTGTTCTCTGGTTTTTGTTTTGTTTTGGACTCAATTGGAGTCTTTTAAAACTAATAGAAATTAGAATAATTGTTTTAGCCAGGGTACGTCATTAAGTTATATTAACTCGTGAGAATATGATCGTTTTGAATTCTGGCATTCATTTGATTCACTTTATGATGATAATAATAATAGTACATTTAATGATTTATATAGCACTTTACCTCAAGTGAACCCAAAGCGCTTATTGTTAATTCAACTGTGTACTTGGTAGCTTGTAATAACTTTAATATCATTTATTTTAAAACTTTCAGTTATTGTTAACAGGCAGAATTTTTTTTACATTGTTACTTTTATTTTATTTCTTAAATATAAAATTGATTTGTGTCAGGTCATACTCATGTGTGTGCATGTATGCACGTGTGTGTGTGTGTGTGTGTGTGTGTGTGTGTGTGTGTGTGTGTGTGTGTGTGTGTGTGTGTGTGTGTTTGTGTGTGTGTGTGTTTGCCACTTTACTGTAAAGAAAATTAATAAATGATTGTTTTAAATAAGTTACATTCAATTTTTTTTGTTCCGTTTAGTTTTATGGTTTTTCTTTTCTGAGATTTTCTGAGATTAGAGAAAGATACACGCACAGAACTTCCAGAAGGTGGGGGTACTAGTTGTATGAAAGACACCCCCCCCCCCCCCCCCCCGGTATCCCCACGGGGGGACTTACAGTCAATAGTTTTAAGTTGTATAACAACCAAGTCTAATAGTACTGGTAAGACTCATTGTCTTAAGACAGTCAGAGGCTCCTTTGTGGAGGTTTATACTGGTCAACATGCTTCATTGTACTCCTTAATTGATGCTGATCAAGAGTATACTAGTATATATGTGGGTTTTTGGGTCTGAAATCAAATTATTTTTAGTTATGGTAACTCGCTTTCATACAAATACCAATCAGACAGACAGACAGACGCTAACAAACGTGTTGAATACAAATAAAATGTATTATTAAAGACACATTCTCTATTGAATAAGCTTCATCTTGGTACCAAATTTATGTTAATTGGTCGAAAAAATAAGCAAGTTATAGCTGGTTGAAGTTCAGATTCATCCAAAGCTTGATCAACTTTTTCTTATTTATATTTTATAGCCCATGTAAAAAAAAAGACTGTAATTTCAAGAAGCCATAACTTGCTTATTTGTTGACCAATTTAAACAAATTTGGTATCATTTTAAAGGTCGTTTCATGCTCTTTCCAATGGTATTTCCAATGACAACATATACAAATTTTAGTATATTTTTCTAACCATCCTAGTGATCCTACTAGTGGTCTGTACCTGGATTTTCTTGTGCAAGATGTTCCTCCAGCAATTTGTCATTCAAAACAAACTCGAACCACGACACCGAAGGCAATGCATTGAGAGCCATGCCAGGCCCAGCTCCTCTTGACACATGGATATCACTCATTTTTCAAATATTATACTTTCTTTACTGTGTTATCGCTGAAGCAAATTACAAAGAGACCAAACATGAGGTTCTTGAGCAAGGCTAAGTTAATGTTGTCATCTCCCAAAGACTCTCAAAAGCTCTTGTTGATTGGTGACACCGGGAGGGAAGAGTAAATTTGAAAACATTTCCATTTGAGAATAAATACTCCCAACTTTAAAAATTGTATTTTGATATATTTTTGTTAAACGTCTTTAGCATGTTTTCTTTTTTAAAAAGAGGGACTATGTTTACACGACAACAAAAAACACATAAACATAATCAAAAGGCTGTATTTGCCCGTTTTTCGTCTGTCTAATGCATTATGTGGATGAGTATGTACACAGTATCCGGGCTCCAATTGCAAGTGGAAGAAGGGCCTGTGCATTTCTGTTTGTCTCTCTGCCCACGTCTGTCTCTATCGCTGTCTCTGTCTGTCTGTCTGTCTGTGTGTCTGTCTGTCTGTCTCTCTCTCTCTCTCTCTCTCTCTCTCTCTCTCTCTCTCTCTCTCTCTCTCTCTCTCTCTCTCTCTCCCTCTCTCTCCTCTCTCGCTGACTGTGTGTGTGTGTGTGTGTGTGTGTGTGTGTGTGTGTGTGTGTGTGTGTGTGTGTGTGTGTGTGTGTGTGTGTGTGTGTGTGTGTGTGTGTGTGTGTGTGTGTGTGTGTACGGTGAGAGAGAGAGAGAGCTCTCACACACTTGCACACACTAGAGAGAGGGGGGAGAGAGGGGGGGGCCTGATCAGCGGGGCCTGGCTGGCTGGGCCGTTATAGAAATAGTTTTTTTTTAATTTTTAATTGGATTTCTTCTGGTGTAACAATTCGAGATCAAAAAGGAAGAGAGAGAGTAAGAGATCAAGCAAGCAATCTGGGAGAGAAACACACAGAGAGATTGAGAGATATATAGCACAAACATGTTGTTCTAGTTACGGCATAGCCTAAATAAAACTACTGAAGTGATCACAATGAACATTGGCAAAATATTAAATTGCCCCAATGATACTGTCTGCTGCATATATGTGTCGGTTTTCCCTATGATGAACCAGTGTATAATCTTCTTATTATTATTCTGCGTTCCCAGGCGGTATATGGCCATAATGAGTAATGTACATATGTGTCCGGTTTTCAGTTTTCACTGGTCTCCCCGCTGCACACAGCCGACAGATTCCGATTTCGGAGGAGCTCAAAGAAGAAAAATTATTTGGAAGATTTTGTTGGGGAAAAAGGCAGGATAATGGGCCAATAGAAAGATAGTAGATGATAGAAAGCAAAGGGAAAAGGCAGAGTCAAAGAGAGTGGCAGATTAGAGGAAGTTAATTACAAGCACAGAACTTCCAGGAGGTGGGGGAACTATATGAAAGACCCCCCGGTATCCCCACGGGGGATGAGCCAGTTGTAATGATGGCCACAAATTCCGGGTGGGTGGGTGGGTGGGTGGGCTACCATTTCAAACACCAGGAATCAAGTTTCAGGACAATGAACTTGGATGTTGTCATGCCTCAGTGACAATCAGTGCAATATACTGGATGACTACATTTGGTCAGGAATCTGCGTTGTTTCAGGGGTTGTAGAACAAGTTCTGGTGTTCTGATCGCTAGTTTTAATGAATATTATATAAAGACACGGGAGTCCTGCTGTTCAACTCTTTAATTAAGTCGTCCTCTAGAATAGTTGCCCGTGGTCACTATCAGTGCTTTGTACGTGTGTTTGTATGTGTGCATATGGTTACAATCAACACAATGGAGTCGTTTTCTAAACTTTTTCTATTTCTTTTTCTTTAAAAAAAAAAATTTGTTCGTTTGTTTATTTATTATTTATTTGTTTGTTTGCTTGTTTGGGGCTGGCTGTCGTTCGAACGATCTGTTCTTCAATTTTCTCAAAAACTACTGGGCGGATTTTTTTATCAAATTTGCTAGATGAGAAGGCATCTTAAAAGGGAAGGTTTCTGTCAAAATTCATGATCCTACTGACTTTGACCTTGAAATTTGACCATAAAAACCGAATTTACTTCTTTGTGCTATGTATTTCATGTCTGAGCTGTATCTCGTGAACAGGGTAAAAGAATCACTTCAAATTTTGTGTGGTGTTGTATCACGTTAATTTCTGGCATGGTGCCGTACAAAATTATAACTGTGCTGACCTTGACCTTAAAGTTTGACCTTGAAAACCGAAATGTCTCGATCTTATGGCCATATCTTTCTCACCGATTGACTTATTGTGTTCAAACTTCGCATACGTAATTGCTTTGGCTTAAAGTAAGTCTGAGTATTGGGTACCAATAAGGTCAAAGTCAAGGTCAGGGTCAAGGATGTACCTTGGAGACGTGAAATTGGTGTTTTAGTCCAATCTTTAACATTTGTGCAGTTACAGGCTTCAAATTTGGCAGGTTCATAGACTGGGTCGAGGTCATGTGCTATGCAAAGTATTGTTCACATTCATGAGCTTGACCTTGACTTTTGAACTATAGTCTCTTTTCGCAGTGGCTATAGTTCAAACACCATTGGTCATACACCTGCATAACCATATATATATTATTGATCAGTACAACCTAAGGAATGTATTCGCTGACATTTGAGGCCTATTGGCATTGACAGTTGACCTTGAGGCTGTTACAAGAAAACCATTCGTCACACACTGGTATAACCATATATATTCTTAATCGGCATCACTCAATGAATGCAATGGCCAGTGTGGCATTCTCAAAATGGATTTGTTCTCAACATGTCTGTGCATGTGCGAAGAGTTAGGGATATACTTAGGGTTAGGGTTAGGGATAGGTTTGTGATTAGGAATAGGGTTAGGGATAGATTTAGGGTCAATTTAGTGTTGAATACACAAAATATAACATTTGATGGTACGTCATGGTGGATTTCGCATATGCGCAGACATGTTGAGAACAAATCCATTTTGAGAATGCCACACCTGGAGACATTGTGAAGCTTCTTGACCTTGACCTTATTATGCGTCGGTCTGGTCGGGCACACTGTCACAGTGCATTTCTAGTTTCGTGTTTGATTTGTTTTCATTAGTAAATGCACAGTTACTGTGTATATATTTACAGTAATTTTGTGTACATCCGGTCATACATTATGTGTATTGACACATTTGGGAACATCTTTGACTAGTGTTGCGGTCAGAACAGAATATATCTATAGATCAACGACAAAGCGGACAATAGATTCCCATGGCAGAAGCAGACACCACCCAGGCACCTAATTCTTGTTCCTCAACCTTTTCTGGGCTGCTAGAAAATGGAAAGAACAAGACCAAAATATATTGTCAAAGATGTCGAAGCCTAGTTTTGTCTCCTTGCAATGCAGAGATGGTTGAAAAAGAGGTAGGTCTATGCTGAAGCTTAAGGGTACTTGCTTGTAACATCCTCCATCAGCATGCTTCTGATTCTGATTCTGATGGTTCGTGGGTTAAGGTGGAGTTCAAACAAAAACGCTGTACAAAGACAACCAAGAAGAGGCACCGTGGCCGGTTGGTTAGAATCGCTGCTCGTAATCCAACGGGTTTGCGAGTGCGCTGGTTCGAACCCAGCTGTTCACGGTGTCTTATCCTTGGGAAAGATACTTTATTCATGTTTCCTGGTCCTTCGGACGAGACCTAAAACCAAGATCTTGCTTGCACATTAAAGCCCATTCCACTATTCGGTACGAGTAGGACGTGTGCGCCTGTGGAATGGATGACACGAACTCAGAAAGCATGCATCCTGTGCACCAATAGCAGTCTATGAAGACTTTGGGCATGGGGCAGGATAAACATCCCCAATCGGAAGAAGAAGAAGATAATAAACACACACACATTTGAGAATAACACCTAAGAAAGGGAGATAATGAGCTTCAATGACTGGGAAACAGACCGGTTTGATTTGAAAGCAGAGAGGGTCGGTCGCTGACGGAGGGCGAGAGGAAGTTTGTTCCAGGAGGTTGGTCCTGAAACAGCAAAAGAGCGCTGGGCAACAGTTGAAGGCTTATATCTAGGGATCTGGAGATATAGAGGATCGGAAACTGAACGTACACATGTTACAGTACTTACACACACACACACATGTACACACACACACACACACACAAATGACACATGCACACACACGCACTTGCACATAACATGATCCTCCAATTTGATGATTATGATACTTAGTGGGTAGGGGGAAACTAGTCTACATAAACAGCAGGTTTGTATGGAATAGTTGCTGCCCCTGGGAGATGATCAGGAGGCACCATGGTTCAGTTGTTAGAGTCACCGGGTCGTAATCTAACGGGTTTGCGAGTGCAGAGATTTGAACTGAGCTCCATCCGCAGTATTGTGTCCTTGGGAAAGACACTTTACTCCTTTCCTAGTCCTTCAGATGAAACTTAAGCGAGGTCCCGTGTACGAACGCATGCACAAGTTCATGCACACACATTGAAAGAAGCCCATTCCACTATTCGATAGGAATACTGAATAGGCCGTGTTGTGCCGGTGGAATGGATGATACGAACTCACATAGCAAGCATCCTGTGCGCCAATAGCAACTGACTGGTCTAAGCGCAGACTTTGGGTGTGGGGCAGGAAAAACATCCCCAATCTGAAGAAGAAGATGAGATTGAGAGATAGGTTGGGGGAGGCAGACATAATTTAAGGGAAAGGACATGACAGGAAGAATTGAGGTAAAACAAGGCGGGGAATGAGCAGTCCAGATCTGGGATTTGAATTCCTCCACCAATACTATATTGCCTCAGGTGGAAGAGAGTTCCACTCACACAGAGCCCTGGGAAAGATTTCATGAGCACTTCCTGTAATTGATTTTATAGGAAGGAGATAGGCTGCTGTGGCAAGTCTGTTGCATAAATCGTGATGGAGGATGCAGGGCCCCTGATTTTATGCTCTGTTAAGCCCTAAGGGGTACACTCACCCCCTGTGTACAGTTTTAAGGGGTATTTTCACCCCCAGTTTCAAATTGTGATGAGACTGTCGCATCTATCGTGCATGGTAGGAGATTCCAGGAGGTGGTTTGAGTGCGTAAATACGCACAATCTCTACGTTTTCAGGAACCCTGGGATGGGGAACTGGCCTGTGTGGAGTGTTGATGGCCACTCTAGTCTTAGGTGGGATTTGAAGAAGGTGGCCAGGGGGAGAATGAACAGCAGACTTGCGTAGAATAGTTTCTGCCCAGATGATCATGATGACTCTCCTCCTCCCCCAGATCCCGCCGCCCCCCTCTAGTCTCTCTCTCTCTCTCTCTCTCTCTCTCTCTCTCTCTCTCTCTCTCTCTCTCTCTCTCTCTCTCTCTCTCTCTCTTAATATCTTGTGGGATGTAACACTGCCTTGTTTGGGCTAGCAACACAAGTGGAACCTCTCTTATAAGAGTCCCCCCCCCCCCCTTATAAGACTCCCTCAACTAGGCTCAACTTCTCTGAGACATTGCCCTTCTTTGTAAGCAATAAAATTACCTCCCTTATACAACTCCCTTCCACTAAAGACCTTATTTTCGATGATTTTCAAGGTCTTAAAAGGGAGATTCCACTGTAGTGTTACTTCTAGTACTTCTACATATTGGGTTACCTCTAGGGCTGTTTTTGACATGGAATGCAAGAAAGAATGAGATTGAAATTGAGAGCATAATAGACTAGACAGTAGAGTCAGGGTTGTTGTGAGATTGAAATTTGAGAGCATTAGACCAGATTAGTTTAGAGCCAGGGTTGTTGTTTCACAACAGTACCAGATCCATAGTAGTAGTACTTATAACAACTTAAAGAAGGTCACTTCAAAACCTAACGATAATGAATAAATAACAGCGACACTTGTTCTCTCCGCAGTTTTTCCTGCCCCACATGTACAAGAAAAACGAGGCCAAGCCTTCTGTGGATGGAGAGTCCTCGGGGGAGGACCTCAAGTTCTTCTGGCTGGTCACGGACATGTTCACCTTCGACAACGTGGGCTTCACCAACACAGTGGACTCTATAAAGTACCTCATCTGTGCCGACTGTGAGATCGGGCCCATCGGCTGGCACGACACCACCGACAAGAAAGCCTACTACGTTGCCGTCAATCGCGTCAAACACGAATGATGATGGTGGAAAGCCGGAGTGGGGGTTTTGTGGCGGACGATTGAGCGGGGTGAATGCTGTTAGGGGTTGGTTTAGTTAAGGCGCTCTTTGACTCTCCAGTTTAGTCGAGCAAAACAGGTTGTGAGTTTTACGCTACTGAACTATCACTGAATATTAGCATCGGTTGAAAGCCAGAAGGTATTATAAGAAAAGAAGACTGGCAGTACCTTCTGCAATCATTCAACGATTTGTTCAGCGGTGGGAAACCCTTAACCTGTTTTTCTCAACCAAGTTAGACATTCGGAGAGGGCCATTGGAAATAACTTAATTCTGATGTCATTATTAATTGTTTTTGTATGAAGGGAACAAATCAACAAAATAATGTGATATGGTAGTGCGTCTTCATTTTTCACTGCACGGTAGTTTAGTCCTTGTCATGTTGTTTTGACGTGTTCAATTAACCTTTTAGTTTGTTGTAAGATGCGTGTGGGTATGACTGGGAGTGGGAATGAGTCCAACGTGTGTATGCCTTCATATTTGTTAGATCTAGTTTGTAAGTTAGAAATGTGATCAAATGTAAATTTATAAAAATGTATGTCTAAAATTCTGACCACAAAAGTGTGTAACTAACTGGTTTTGATTTAATGTTTTTAACCTTTACCGGATCATGCTTTTGACTACACGGACACGATGGCAGGGGTCTTCCACGACCCCCTACTCAGCAAAGAGCAAATTCTGAGGTGTTTATCCCTGTTCGGATGGCGGGGGTCTCCCATGACCCCTACTCAATGCACTGCAGTGCTCTTTAAAGTAGGGGTCGTGGGAGACCCCCGTCATCCGGACAGGTATATCAAAATTACGCGTCGTATTACGTCATTTATGTTTTATACACATTAATGAAATTTAACACACTTAAAGCCATTTACGTTTTTGACAAAGTCATGAAATTTCATGAAGATTGCTTAAATAGTTTTAGAGATATAACATGTTTTGTGTGTCAAGGGGTTATGGGCAACCCCAGAAGTCCGGTAAAGGTTAATGCTTTGTGTGAAAAATACAGTTGTTTTAAAAATAATTCCTGTATGAAATATTAAGTTAAAAATGCTAAAAAAAATCTTAAGCATTTCATTTTGTTTTACTTTTATGGACAATATTGTTTTTTGTTTTGACGCTATTTGTATTAAGGAGTGTTTTTACAAGGGTAATTTTAACACTATTTGTTTCCATTCATCATAGTTTATTTAATAAGTTACGTTTTATGATTTAGCAATTTTCTTATTTTGTTGTATTTTAAATAAACTATGTAAATGAACAAACTGATGTTACGAACCCATTAGCGTATATTTGAAAGTGGACTAGGTTTAAAAAAAAGTTTCTTTGAAAACTTGTTAATGGTTTGAATGTTATTAAATCTGTGTGTATGTGTGTGCGTGTATGTGTGTGTGTGTGTGTGTGTGCTTGTGTGTGTGTGCATCTGTGAGTGTGTCTTTGTTTTGTTTTCTGCATCATGTCACTGATTAGACTGTGGTGATAATCTAATAAGATGACCATGACACTTGACCAGACTATAAGCAACTAAGAATAGAATACAATGAGGCTATATACTGAAAATTCTCTTCCCCTGTCTCATGAGTGAGCTACCTACATAAAATCGTTGTCCTTGCCTGTAGCAAAGTAGTATATATATACTATATAGCCACAGAAAATTCTCTGCCCCTGTCTCATGAGTGAGCTACCTACATAAAATCGTTGTCCTTGCCTGTAGCAAAGTAGTATATATAGCCACAGAAAATTCTCTGCCCCTGTCTCATGAGTGAGCTACCTGGTCTACATAAAATCGTTGTCCTTGCCTGTAGCAAAGTAGTATATATATACTATATAGCCACAGAAAATTCTCTGACCCTGACTCATCACTAGGTGGCATGGTCGATTCAGTCATAAAATGATGACCCTTTTGTGGACCACCAAGAAGTAGTGTTAAGCCCCATTGACAAGGCTAACTTGTTGGTCGGTGGCAAAGTTCTTCCCAGGGACCCCCATTTGAGGGTCTATGAAGTAATAAAAGTCTAAAGGACCCTCTAAAAGAATGTGCAGGGGGTCCCAGGGAAGCACTAGAAAAATTCTTTTTAGCATTCGCTATGCCATTGGGACCCTCTATCCCGCCTCTAGGACCCTCTATGCTGTATGTGAAGGATTCCCTGGGACCCCTTGTTTTGCGGGACGATTGGGAGCCCTGTCTTACTAAAAGTGCACCATCTATGCAGATTAGTTACTTTCTGTCTCTGACTGAGCTTTCTAAACTAGTCACCATGTGGAGATGATTTTCCAAGTAAAGAGATACAGTGGAGTACACTTAACACAAAACGGGATAATGATGAAATATTGGTCAATGCACAAAACATTTGTTTGAACGGACGACACCCCTCTATTATTACATGATAATGCTTAACACAAAATAATGGTTAATGCCCCCCCAAAATCTGTCCCCTGAATATCACGTTAAGAGTACTCCACTGTAAATGTATTAATTAAAGCCATGGAAATGAGCATAGCTCTGTATAGTATGGTTGTATATTGTTGCATTTTCCCACCAGTTTGGTATTTTATATTTAGTACTTTATAGTCTCTGTGAAATTCGGGTTGCTCCCACCTTGTCAGTGCGTCACAGCCAGAGGCGCACCACCTTTTTTTTTTTTTGGCATGTTATTTTTGTGTGACTGATGAGGAAGGAAAGGGGGGGAGGGGGGTAAATTTTGACCAAATTACATATTTTTCGTTGCCATTGGGTTTAGCATGTGCTAAGTGCATGGGCATGCAGGACCTCAGTTTATCGTCTCATCCGAAAGACTCCACGTCCAGACCGTAAGGCCTTGTGCAGAGTGAGAGGAAAACTCCCCTGTACCCAGGTTCGAACTTGAGTTTATTGTATATGACTGAGGTGAACACGTTACCTCTGTGCCACTGTACACCAGTTAGCCATTCAACTGATTGAAGGTTTGTGTTGTTAATGTTGCATCAGAGGCATGACTGTACCACAAGTGTGACTACTGTAATTTGCCAAATTTATATGTGAGTCGAAAAATTAGCTCCCATTTCAATGTTCAAGTGTCATATTGGCATTGGATTCATAACTTCATATTTCACGCTAGATACATGTATCATAATATTGGTGTTCTTCACTTTTTCCAGCAATCATTAGATTGCTATAGCTTGGTAGTTTTCTATCTAGCATATAAATGACGTAGTTTTTATCGTCGATGTGTAGAATTTAGAATGATATGGAGATTTCATTTTTAAAATAATAATATATTATCATTTGTTTGTTTAGTTTTGTATGCTATTTTTCTTCTTTCAGAAATGTCTATTGTTGTAATAATCTGACCTGTTGCATAATAATTATAGCAGATTACACTGTCATTAAATTGGAATGAGATCCCCCCCCCCCCCTCTCCCCTGTGGGGATACCATGTATAAATAGTTCCCCCACCTTCTGGAAGTTCTGTGCTTGTAACTTCCTCTAATCTGTCACTCTCTTTGACTCTGCCTTTTCCCTCTGCTTGCTGTCATCTACTATCTGTCTACCTTAGCGGTCCATTCTCCTGACCTGCCTTTTTTCAAGAAACACTTTCAAAAACATTTCCTCCAGCCGAAGTCGGACATGCTGGGCCTAATTATTTCTTACTTAGGCACATAACGGCTGCATGACGCATCTGCGCTCATAATTGACAGGAAACTGTCTGAGCGATCGAAGAAGAAGAATGAGAATTTTTTTTATTTTTTTGAAATGTTTAAAAACACTTTTTAGCAAGCTGTTTTAAACATTATGAAAAAAAGTATGAAAGTCTGCCAAATCCACACTGTCAAATACTGCAAAAAACATTAATTTTTACCTAAGATGTCAGCTCACTTAAAAATCACTTCAGTTCTTGAAAAGCTTAGTTCCATTTTAAAGTATTCATGAAAAAAAAGTACATTTATGGAGCTTCACCTTTAATATTTTCCAAACGTAATAAAATGATGAACTTGATTTTTTTTTTTAAATGCTAGATACTATTCTCTAGGCTAGCACTTGCGGCATTAAACACAATGGCCTAGATCCACCTGAGAAAAAAGAACATGTTTTGTATATAATTATGTTTGTTGGCAAAGGTGTAGTTTATGCACCCCCCTCGTGTTTACCACTCTCGATCTCAAGGTCTCGTTCCTTCAGTTTCATCAAAGATATTCTAAAAGGGTAAGATGGATTACTTAAGAGCTCGGCGAACCGGGCTGATAGAGTTATCGTTAGTGTCGACAGTACACCATTCACAGTGATGGCTATCCAAAAACCCAGACTGGAACTTGAACGGAGAATTCAACTGGCCTATCGACGTGCGAAATGTGTCCTGTTTAAAAGGGACATAACCAGTGTTTCTGTCCTCACTACTCATATAGCGAAAAGAGACCGGATGCTTATCTTCCCCTATACAGTCTTTGGTTTCATGAACATAATCCTAAGCTGTTCCTAGCCCTAGGCATCCCTTTCCCGAGAGTGGCAGAAGGCTGCTTTTCAGTGATTTTATTTTATTTTATCGTCAGTGCAAAAATGTTATGAGGGGTGTGTGTAAACTGCAACTTATCCCGTTTGTTATGATTATGCACATGGTCTGCTGATGGAGAACGGTAATGCATCATCTGGTCAGTAGATGGGCACCCTGACTGTGATGTGACACACCACCATACTGCTAGAGCTTCCCCCTGATCAGTTGTGTCTTGTTGTCTTGTTGTGTACTGCTGTTGAGGACCACATTGTACAGTGAGAGATCAGAGGTCTGCAGGCTGGCGCCAATATCGAAAGGAGAATTAAGGCGGAGTTACTACAGAATGTTACGTACTATGATACTGAGCTTTACTTTTGCGCGCATACACATATGTATGCATGCACACAGGCATGCACGAACACACACACGCATGCACACACACACACATGCACCGTTTTACAAACATGATTTTGTAACACAGTTACTTTGTAAACTGTTGATCATATTATTATTATAAGACGCAGAGGTCTTAGTCAAGGAAAACACTATCGCTTTATGGCTGAAAATCAATTGTCAGCATTCTCCTTTTTCATGCAATGGCCGAAGAGGGGCATAGCCGCCATCTTGGGATAAAGATGGCATCACATCCAGCTAGTTCACTAGATAGATTTACCCCCAAGTTGGCGGCTATGATGACAACTGACCCCCAGCCATAATGTGTAAAGTACGGTACGGTACTGTTGTTAGTGCTGCAGCCCTTGGGACTAGTTGACATTTGGGGGAGCTTTCCTCTTGGCTGACAGAGTAATGATGTTTCCTTGGCAAGGCATCTGCATGTTTAACAAATTCCGACCACAGCTTTCTAGAGTAGCAGCAACTGCATCTGTGGGTCGTGGTCAAACATGATGACTTTAACACACTTGATTTTTTTTCTCTTTTTTTTGCTGTCCCATCTTCTGGGCCGTACAGTGGTGTTGCTCCCACGCCGCTCATTCCAAATCCCAACTCACAACCACACCCTGGTTTGTCAGGTTGCGGAATCTGAAATCAGCACTCCAAGGGGAGTAAATCTAGGTTAGGCCGTCAGGAGGCAACCACCTGAGGAGACACTGCACTGCTACTGAGTCACCTCAGTGGAGTTCAGTGGAGCCTGTTCTGAGTTAATGCATGCAGGACACCTACTAAGCCCCCTACTGACGAAAATAGTTGTGGAGCCAGCGTGAGTGAGGTCACACTAGATTTCTAAACAAACGCTTGAAATAGTCAGCACAATGTTAAAAAAAGAAGGGGGGGGGGGGGACAAACAAATAAACACAGAAGCACTTTTGAATAACGTTGTTTCGGTTCTGTTGCATTTCTGTCATGTTGTTGCACCTAATATGAGTTTCTCTTTTTGAGATAATAAAGTATACTTGAACTTGAATCTCCTTTAACTTTCAGGCATTAGTCTTTGGAAAATTAAGATGCAATAGTTTTATGGAGATTTAAAATGAGATTTGGCATGCTCATTTGAAATAAAAACCTGGTAACTCACCCTTTTTTAAAATGTATTCTTCAATGCCAGTCTGCAGTCACTTTGATCTCAAAAGTGTAAATAGAATGAACCAAAGTTTTATAATACATCCATCATTATGTAAGAACCACTTTATTATGTGGCCATTATGTAGATATGTTCATAAAGTTAAGCGTCCATATGTAGCTACTCTTATCAGTCCATGATTACATTTGTCAACATGATTTTCTTCTGTTTACTGTCGATGATGGTAAAGCTAAAGGTGTCCATCTTTAGTTTTTGTTTTATGTGTAATATGGAGAAAGGGGGGAAAAGAAAATGTATTGTGCTTATGTTGAGTATCTTGTTAACACAACCCATTTCTTCTTCAGATAGTCTCACCACTAAAACACATGCTCGCACACTAAAACACATGCTCACACCCACACACACATGCACCCACACCCACACATGCACCTACACTAAAACACATGCTCACACACTAAAACACATGCTCACACACACACACACACACATGCACCTACACTAAAACACATGCTCACACACATGCACCCACACCCACACATGCACCTACACTAAAAACACATGCACCCACACTAAAACACATGCACCCACACTAAAACACATGCACACCCCCCCACACACACACACTAAAACACATGCACACACACACATGCACCCATACCCACGCACTATACTAAAACACATGCACCCACACACACATGCACCTACACTAAAACACATGCACCCACACACATGCACCCACACTAAAACACATGCACCCACACTAAAACACATGCACCCACACTAAAACACATGCACCCACACTAAAACACATGCACCCACACTAAAACACATGCACACACACAAACACATGCACCTACACTAAAACACATGCACCCACACTAAAACACATGCACACACACACACATGCACCTATACTAAAACACATGCACCCACACTAAAACACACAAACACACACACACACACTAAAACACATGCACCCACACACACACACAAACACATGCACACGCACTATACTAAAACACATGCACCCACACTAAAACACATGCACCCACACACACACATGCACACTATACTAAAACACATGCACACACACACTAAAACACACACACACACCCACACTAAAACACATGCACCCACACGCACACATGCATCTACACTAAAACACATGCACCCACACTAGAACACACACACACACACACGCACCTATACTAAAACACATGCACCCACACTAAAACACATGCACCCACACGCACACATGCATCTACACTAAAACACATGCACCCACACTAGAACACATGCACCCACACAAACACACATGAAATGCACTTCCATTCTTCTCACACCATTCCATAATTGAATCCTTAATTGTTTGCTGTTATGTATTTTGTGTTAGTAAAATAGATTATGTTTCATGTTTAGTCTTGTTTTGTTTGACTAGAATCATCATACACAAACGTCCTTTTTCGTGGATTATTATTTAGATTAGATTTTTCATGATGCATCTACCGGTACCCTTTCTTCATACTATTCTAATTTCATAGCAATTCAATGCAATTTAACCCTTTCGCCGCCAGCCATTTTTGATTAAAAAAATACCATTAAACCTACCTGGATAGAGAGGGAAAAAGATCTGCAATATTGCAAATTCCTCTGTAACATGCATAACATTAAGCCTATCCTTGCCTCCCAAAATTAAGAAAATAGGTTCTTCGGATAACCACCCCTGGTTTGATGCTTTTTAGTGACATGGGTCACTAAATCCTTGTGGTGCAAAAATGCGACGTTGGCGGTGAAAGGGTTAATGTTCATCACAGGTACACAAAATTATCTTTATGTCAACTCCTCGAGATGAAAAGTCATTGAAACTGTTTAAACTACTGTGTAGATATATGGGTAAACTTGTTTTGCAAACTTAATATCTTACATAAAACTTTTATTTGTCCAAACATTTTTTTCTTCTAATTTGGTAAAGAGTGGGGAGGATGTGATGAAGGATTTACTTCCTAAATGCAAGCTTAGCTTTAAAAAAAAAAGAAAGACAATGTTGGTTAGCATTGGACAATTATGTCTGCACCTGTTTATAAATCTGCACCAAATGCCTCTAATTTGTATAAGCTGTAACGTCAGCCCATTTATCTTCACCCCCTTCTTCTGTTTTTGTTCATGACATCATTCCTGATGGTTGGCATGGGTGAAAGTAGTTGAGGAGTGCTCCTCAAATCACACCCGTGGGGATAGCAGGCGATCTTTTGAAAAAAAATAGTTCCCCCACCTTCTGGAAGTTCCTCTAATCTGCCACTCTTTCGCTCTGCCTTCTTCCTTTGCTTACTCACTGTCATCTACTATCTGATTTATTGGCCCATTCTCCTGCCTTTTAAACAACAAAAATCTTCAAAATAACTTTTCTTCTTTGAGCTCTTCCAAAATCGGAATGTGTCGGCTGTACGCAGCGGGGAGACCAGTGAAAACTGAAAACGGACACATAGGCCTTTTGGCCTGGGAACGCAGAAGAAGAAGAAGAAGAAGCTCCTGGAATGAAAAAAAAACAGTTCAGGAGTGGCCCTCTTGTCATCAGGAAGAAGCAGAATGTGATTAGAAATCTCAGATGATCACCGAGCACAATGGTAATAACAGATTCGGCAAACTCTTCTTCATCCCTCCCCAATTTTGCCACACATGTTTTCTTATTCTATGTACTATTCAAGTCCAAGTATTAGTGTATTAACCCTTTCACCGCCAGCCATCTTTGAGCCAAAAATTTGCATTAAACTTACTTGGCTACAGAAAACATTTCATCTGTAATATTGTGAGATTTATCTGTGATCTATTTGGAATAGGGTCAATCCTTACTGCTCAAATTGAGGAACACAATATCATTGAATAATAGACGCTGATTTCAAGGGTTTTAATGACATGGGTGTTAAATCATTGTGGTGCCAAAATGCGACATTGGCAGTGAAAGGGTTAAATGTTGTTGAAACATACATGTTTATCCATGTTATCACCTCCTCCCCTCCCACCCACTCATCTCACCTTCCTAGCGTTTTAGAAATCTGATTTTTGCTGTAACGATTACAGTGTGTTTATCCACATATCCGGTGAATATCTTTCGGGTCAAATACTATATTTTGATTGAGGAACTAACACGACAGACTCTGAGTCCAATGCATTGCTTTGATGTTAGATAGACCCAATAAGCTTTTGTTGAGTGAATTGTTTAAGGCTATAGATATCAAACAGAAAAAAGACCCAAAGTCTTTGCTTTCATACCATGCCTTTTCTTCAGTGTTAGTTAACTGTTAGTTAACTGTTACAATGCCAAAATTATTTTGTTTAAAATCATAGGTAAAGGTAAAGATGTGCCACCCCCCTTGCATTTCTCGGTTAATTCTATTTTTCCGTTATTGCCTTTCTTACCATACATAAAGCTGTATTTTAGGAACATTTTTAGCTAATAACCTTTTTGGAATACTAACCCTAAACCTAACCCTATTACTGACTGCAGTACACAGCGATTTGTCACAGTTGTGGTTCGTTGCGTTTTTCCGTCTTATAGGGTAGGTTTAGGGTTAGGGATAGGGTTAGTATTCCAAAAAGGTTATTAGCTAAAAATGTTCCTAAAATTCAGCTTTATGTATGGTAAGAAAGGCAATAACGGAAAAATAGAATTAACCGAGATAGGTAGGGGGAGTGGCACATCTTGACCTTTACCAAATCATATCTTCCAATGTGTTTCCAGTTGTCTAAACATCTACTTTGTTTTTTGGTTTAAAGAGTCACCATGATAAGAATTGAGTCATTATGTTTGATTTGTTGTGTCTTCTCCCTCATGGTAGTTGTTACTGAACATTGACGATGCACTTCATTGCTGCCATTATTGTTGTTATTAACAATGCCAATGTGTCATGTGAACTTAGCTCTTCAACACTGGATTCTGCGCAGTGTCATTTAAGCATGATGATGGAATAAAGTCAAAATGTGAAAAACTGTGTTGTTGTTGTTGCAAAACTGAAATAGATCATAGAGAGAAGTATTGGTTTTGTATTGGTATTACTGACTGGTATTACTTTCTGGTATTACTTTCTGGCATTACTGACTGGTATTTGTGGTATTACTGACTGGTATTACTGACTGGTATTACTTTCTGGTATTACTGACTGGTATTTGTGGTATTACTGACTGGTATTACTGACTGGTATTACTTTCTGGCATTACTGACTGGTATTTGTGGTATTACTGACTGGTATTACTTTCTGGCATTACTGACTGGTATTACTTTCTGGCATTACTGACTGGTATTACTGACTGGTATTTGTGGTATTACTGACTGGTATTACTGACTGGTATTACTGACTGGTATTACTGACTGGTATTACTGACTGGTATTACTGACTGGCATTACTGACTGGCATTACTGACTGGTATTTGTGGTATTACTGACTGGTATTACTTTCTGGCATTACTGACTGGTATTACTTTCTGGTATTTGTGGTATTACTGACTGGTATTTGTGGTATTACTGACTGGTATTACTTACTGGTATTACTTTCTGGCATTACTGACTG
>JAGGCT020001287.1:0-25000 GCA_017654935.2 Phymorhynchus buccinoides
TTATTTTTCCGTATTAGTTATATTGTTTAGTTACAATTTGTTCTTTACTATGAAAATTATGCTTTCCCCCATGTCATAAGAACATTTTGTTAATGACATTAAACAAAGTGTCAAGTGTCTCTCTCTCTCTCTCTCTCTCTCTCTCTCTCTCTCTCTCTCTCTCTCTCACTCACTCACTCACTCACACACACACAGACAGACAGACACACAACCACAAACCTCACCCTCTCACTGCCACCAAAAACTGACGCTGAAGCTCAGCGACAGCGACTTCACAAAGTGCCAGTGCTTGGGCGGGATGTACAACATATCCCCGGGCTGCAGCACGCACTCTAGAAAATCCGCCTCCGCGAACTTGGGAAACTTTTCCAGGTCTGGATTCTGGCAGTCAACCTGACTGGTGTTCTCCAGCAGCTTGGTGGGGTGGGGGTAGAGGTGAGGGGTGCACTCAGGGGCGTAGAGCCTGACATGCTTCTCTCCCATGACCTGGCCAGCAGAGAAGATACATTTCTATTTTGTATTTATCATGTCTTTTTTTCCATCAAGAATGCAAAACATACTGAGCACAATACAGTTTTCATTAGCAAACGATACAGAACATAATAATTTAGAATTACCATATTGTAGTTTTTTGTACTGACAATATCACCATGATTAAGTGTCAAAATGACAATTCTGAGAAAATAGTAGTTAGACTTAGAAACTTCGAACACTTCTCTTTCAAATGATATAATAACTATTCTCATAACTTTTTCCGTGTTAGGGTTACGGGCATTTAAAGTTAGTAGGGTGACTGTCAGCCATTTTGAGAAACCACATTAAGCTTAGCCTAGCTGAAGAAAATGCATCAACATGCTAATTTTAAAGCACTTTTTGGAGTATTTACAGAGCATAACAAAGATTTTCCTTTGTAAATATGAAAGATGAGGTATTAGAGAGCACGAAAATGCACACAACTGATCAAAAATGAGATGTTTGACTTTGCAAGCCTGCTGTGATAAACTAGCCCAGCGACTTAATGTCCCTTTCGGACTTAATGTCCCTTTCGTGGTGCTGGGTCACATATAAGGCAATATTTTTGTCCCAGACTGAGACTCATGCGCCTTATAAATTTACATGACTAATATTAGTAATAATATAGTGATAAGAGTACAACAACAAAATCAGAAGTTTGAGTAAAATTTGGAGGATGCCTGATGATAGGGTGTGCCTTATACTAGTTATAGTCTGCAAATTAAGGTAAAACACTATCCAAAGAATACAATCTGCAAAAGAGGTAGCAACCATCACATTGGTTACCTTTACGTCAGACTCCACGTATACAAATACACACTGATCGTGCTAGGAATTTTAAAAACCAGACCTATCCATGAACATACCTACAACATAACAACCCATGTCAGAGAAACAAAACCCAGTAAAACTTGCACCAACCTACAATATCAAGGCCTCTGTTTTAACCATGTACCAGTCCTAGCAAACATACATCAGTCCCTGGGAGTGGCAGGTCAATTTTTTTTCAGTATTTTGGTTTTGCAATCGGTAAAATTGACCAGTTAACGAGATCACAAATATCGTCGCTGTCCGGCACTAACCGTGCATGATCTGCAAAATCATTTTTTGAAATTGCATTTGCAGATGAAATGCACTTTGTCTTAACTAAAAGGGTTAATTACTTATTATGTGACTAGTACAGCATCAACCGACCTGGCAGATGAAATGCACTTTGTCTTAACTAAAAGGGTTAATTACTTATTATGTGACTAGTACAGCATCAACCGACCTGGCAGAGGAAGTTGTGCTTTGGGTCGTGGTGGAGGGGGGACACGGTGCCCTGGGGTCCGAACCAGGCGTTGATGTCCACCTCCTCCTCCTGCCCCAGGCAGCAGTACACCGGCACACTGATGTCCTCCTTCAGCTCCGTGATCTGAAGCGAATGGCAAAGCTATCGCTTGGCTTCAAAGTTCAAAGCACTATAAATTGTGTATAGTATTGGAGAACATTTAAAGTTACATCATACATGTGTGTGAGTGTCACTGTGTGTGTGTGTGTGTGCGTCACTGTGTGTGTGTGTGTGTGTATGTGTGTGTGTGTGTGTGTGTTTGTGTGTGTCACTGTGTGTGTGTGTGTGTGTGTGGTGTGTGTGTGTCACTCTGTGTGTGTGTGTGTGTGTGTGTGTGTGTGTGTGTGTGTGTGTGTGTGTGTGTGTGTGTCAGTGACATACATGTGTGTGTGTGTGTGACTGTGTGTGTGCATGGGCTTTGCTTATCTACAATTATATGATTGATTTTTGCAAACACACATGCGCGCGTGTGCACATGCTAAGATTGGATTGATTTTCTCTTGATTGAAAACAATCGTACATTTAATAGATTTACCTTGCACATTTTATGAAATTAATGGTATCAAAGATGATTGATGCACAGTTTTAAAAAATGTGACAGATCTTTAGGATGACTTTACTAATTGTCTGAATTAATTCTTTGAGCATCAAGATATAAATTCAACAAATCTATCATAATGATGATTCAAATGATTATGAGGAAGAGGAGGAGGAAGAAGAGAAGGACACCAACGGTGATGCCATGATGAGTGTGATGAGGACAGTGACGATGATGCCAAACGATGCAAACAACAATCCCTACCTGATCAAACAGATTGTGCTGAGCCAGGTAGCCCTTGGTGTCACTCTTGGGCGCTGTGATGAACTGCTCGACGAACTCGTTCACAGTCATCAGTTTCTGCGTCCAGTCCTCCTCCGTGTAGCGCGACCCTATTTCCACGGGCACCGTTCTGGCACCGGCTATCTTCTGCAGGTAATCCAATGACCACTTCCGATAGGTCAGCGCCGGCCAGTAGCCGATGGCGCCAGTGATCACCACTGGATGCTGCAGATCAAAGAACATGGCGTGGAACATCTCCACCGATGGACAGCTGCACCGTGGCACTTCTTTCTCTTTCGCCACACTATCTTTTCCCTTGTCCGAATTAGGTTCATTGTCTTCGCCTGTATCATTATCAACACCGTTTCTGGCTTTCTTGCTCGTCGAAACACCAACCTCATCATTTTTAGCCGAGTGGTTATTATCGGTTGTAAGGCTTTGTCGCTGGTCCCCGAACGATTGCTGGAACTTGCTGGACATTTTGGCCAAGATGTTGTCCATGATGGGAGCACCCATGAGCAGGCCCATGTCGCACGTCTTGAGGATTGCAGCATGGTCGATGTTGCTTTTGCTGTCGCCCAACAGCCGACACTGACAAAGCGCCTTCAGCATTGACAGCAAGGTGTAGGCATAGCGCCAGTTGATGTCCACGTCCTTCCAGTAGCCCGTGTTCAGGGCTTCCCACGCCTTGTCCAGCAGAACTTTGCATGAGTGCAGACATGCAGTGTACTCCTGGTCAAAGAGAGAGTGGACTGCTTTGGTCAGCTGGTCGGAAAAGGCGGAGCCCAGCACCGAGAGGTCCTGGATGTGGCTCAGGTAGGCAGAGGGTGAGTCAGGCAGCATGCCATTCAAAGGACCCAGGGTGGAGCAGGCTGCCTGTGAAGGTGCTTTGGAGTTGGGATTGTCTTCTTCTGACATTGTTCCAAGAATGATGCAGGTGTTTTCACTAGAAATATAAACATACAAAAGCAATGCAGGATTTATATATTTATTCTTTAGCTTAGCCTTAGCCCAAGTTAGGGTAGTCATTCAAACTGATTTAGTCATTGGCCTACTACCCCCTAGGCCTAGTGCTAGTCAGTAGTCACAATATTGCCTGATCTACCATATGAATTTCCTTCTTCTTCTTCTCTTCAGGGCCCACGGTCAGTATGTTGACCATTCTTCTTCTTCTTGATCTGTATCTATCTGTATCTGTATTTGATACGTTGAAGGAGCCTATGAAGACTATTAGTATTACTAGTACAGTGTACTATTACTCAACTATTGATAATACAGATAATAGTAGAAAGCGCCACACTGTGGCATTATATCGACGAAACTTCAGGGAGAGCACATTTTTAAAAACAAAACAATCATAAAACCTATTCTAATTGTAGCGACCTGGCCAGCCAGTGCCCGTTCAGCGGGACACCAACATGATGCCACATGACACTGTGACAGACATTCTGGCTCCTTTGGTGAAAAAAAGACTTCCTTAACACCAGTTTAAAATAGGAATGAATTAAATAAATGCATTCCCAAGACTAGGCTTAATTCATTACCCTTTGGTATTAGACGTCTACCTCGCACCAAGCTGGCAAGCGTCTTCTGTCACCCGGAAATAAACAACATCGAAAAGAAGTGGGTTTTTTGTTGTTTCAGAGTGCTCGCCCTTTGAAATCATTTCGAAACATTCTCAAACCGAATGCCAGTCAACTCGGCCTTTAACCAGGTCGGCCTCGTGTCAACTCGGCCTCGGGTGCAAGTCAACTCGGCCTCAAGGTGCTGATCATTTCGTCCTCGGGTTCACTTGTCTACTAGGAGAAACGTGCACATGGCTCTATCCGTGATGATTATTAGCAATAATATTTGGTTAATGTGATGCTGATAATTATAGCATTATACTGTTGCGTGAATGGCGTTGCTTGCATCAGTCCTCAAACAATAATATACAGACACACAGATACAGACATGCACTCACAGACAGACACCGTCTCTTGCTTCCTTCGACTCCAGGCTTCAACACCACCTGAAGTGGACCAACGCCCCAGACCCTGGAGGAGAGCCAGCATCAGCAGGGCTCTCAGCCACATCCCAGCGATGAAACCCTGAGTAAACGCCCCCACCCCAGTCCCTTCATCCCCATTCCCAATTGTCTTTTTTACCCCAGTATCTAGAGATTTGTTTGTTTGTCTTTGTTTGTTCGTTTGGTTGGGGCCTGGGCACTGCCTTATGGAGTGTCTTGGGTCGGCTAGTTCCCAGCTTTCTGGGGGCGAACGTGAAAATTAGTATAGCTGCCGGCAGCTCCCTGTGAATATCCCTAGCCCTATCCCAGTCCAGAAATAGGAATTTTTAAATTTATTTTGTTTGCTGCATCTTGTATTTTTCTACTGGACCCAAGTAAATTTAAGTAGCTATAGACTGTGAAGACTTTTAGTGTGTTAAATTTTCAAGTAGAAAATTTGCCTTTAGCCCAATTCTCTAGGGTATGGGAGGTGAGCAACTTTCCCGGCCCCTTTTCATCTAATAAATTTATATTTGTGCCCGGGTTCTGGCTCGTATGATTGTAAGAAATACAAGTGGTTGATTTGCTCTAAACGGCAGACAGAGAGAAGTAGGGTTTTACATGAAATTACAAGACTTCCACTCTCATCAGTCTGACCAAAGGGTTCAGAATTATTTGACACTTGTATTTTATTTACTCACAAAATCTGCATAAGATTATGCAACAATAATAATAAAGCAGCTCAATGGCGCCAAAACAAAATATGAATGAAAAACAATGAAATCCGAAAGGATTTACAAGACTTTTGTCTTTCTAGAAGGTTAGCCCCAAGCGAGAAGGGTCACTTAGTGTCCTGGTTTCCAGTTAGTGTTCTTTGGCACTGTCGTGGTGACTTAGCTCATGGCTGTGCTGAAGTTCCTCCGTAGAGATCGGCGAGTGCTGGGTTGGCTGGGCTTGCTCGTCAGGTGAGAGTAGCTCCCAGTCGTTCCGGTTGCGGCGTCGCGGGATGGCACGGTTCAGGCGTGGTCTCCTCGCGGATTCTGGGTGCGGGGCGTCTTGGCGGCGTTCCCGTCTTGGTGCTTGTGAGTCAGGGATGATCTTCCTGACCACGATGCCCTGCTGATAATCACAGGAGAAGGTGGATGTAGGTCTCTATATGGCTTAGAGACAAGGGGCTTCAGTCGGCAGGGAATTAGTGGATCCCAACCGGCTAGAAGGCTGCCCTTGTACAATAGCACTAAGAACACATAATCTGAATTTCAGTTAACAAACTGAGATCAGTAAAACATAAAAGGTGATCAAGCCAACATCACTCTCCATCCAACACCTGGAAAGGAATGTTATCATAAAGTGCAAGATTGCAACCCACAGGCTTCCTACTAAAAATATACAAAAGGGTTAGTAGGCATAAAATCCGGTTCTGGTACCAAAAGAGTTAAAGTCAAAAACACACACACACAAATAATCAGTGCACATAAATAGAACAGAATGTTTACCACTTCTTTTCAATAACATATCTACTCCTTATTCATCATTGAACATAGGATCTAGATAAAAAATATGATCAAACAAAAAACAAATCTCAATCACCAGCCGTCAATAATACTCACTAGTTGGGCTATTAGGACTGGCTGGGAGAGAGGTTGAGTCTGCAATGTTGTCTCGCCAGGTTTTGGAGGTATTATGAGAAAGTATGTGTAGGCTAACTTTCCTCACTACTCAAATTTTCCCCTCCCATTTTCAAACAACGAGACCCTGTGATTGGTTTATAGCAGTCGACACGTCACAAGATGATGTCCTAGTATTACGCATAGTAGTACAGAACAATCACGCACCGGTTACATCATTATCACATGCCGACATTCCTGGATCCGGAAAGGAACAGTTCAAAGGGCGCCGACTGTGGATGTCACTTTCTCGTGATGGGAAGGGAGATCGGGCTTCAAAGAGATAAATGCCCTAATCAGCGTCTGTTTGATGTTGAATGGTAATTAAAGTGGCGGCCCGAGAAAAGAAAGGGGAGGGGGGGGGGGGGTGTAGATAAAGAAAGAGGGGTCGTGCGTGATACATTGTCACATAGACTATGTGTGATAGCTGATTTCTGTCTTTGCTTTTCTTTTCTCTCTCTTCTGCTTCTTTTTCTTTGGTCACCCCCTAAAGTGTGTGCATTTACTTCTATAAAAAGAAGCTGGCCACCACCACAGAAGAAGAAGAAGAAGAAGAAGAAGAGACAAACACACACGCAGAGAGACCCCCCCACACACACACACACACACACACACACACACACACACACACACACACACACACACGTATACACATACTTGCTAAGTCTGACAATAGAAAGTGTGCAAAATTGTAGTTGGAAGAAATAAACTGTCTAAGAAAGAAACTAAGAAAGCATCTATGATTTCATCTGTTTGCCAGGGGGGTTGGGATTATAGTTAACTCCTTTTAGATAGATAGAGAGACAGAGACTCATGCAGAAAGAGAGAAAACGATTGACAGTGAGACCGAGGTGGAGATATATACACGTGGGGCCGAAGTGACACGAGGCCGATCTGACCGGTCATCCTCAAACCCCGCCCATGTCTAAAAATGTATTGACCCATTTTATGTTTTGAGGTCACCAACTTATGTAAACCGCGACACTGTGCCAAATTGTGAGTACAAACAGCAGAAGGTGAGTTGATTTTTGTTTGAACCTTAATAGGCCGTTATTATGTATAACACCTTTCTCAGTTTATGACAAACAACGGAATCAGGAATGAAAATATTGCTTGGTTTTGACATGGACTGTACTTGAAGTTGGTAGGCTAATGATTTAGAACATGTGATATGAGTGCAGCAGCACTAAGCAGCACTAAGATGTGTGGGCGTCAGACTGGGATGGAGCCTGCACGTGAATGGACACGCGGGACATTGTCGCAACACCAACTACTGAACTAGACACAGTAAACATTGCTTTGAACATATTATGTTTGCAAACCCCCCACCCCCCAACCACCACCACCAACCCCACCCTCCACCCCAAAAAGAACAATGCACGTCTTATGACAATTTTGCAGAGTTCATTGTCCGTCACCATAGGTGATCGGACTTTGCGATGGGCTGGTGTTTTGTTTTTTTGTCCGTCACCATAGGTGATCGGACTTTGCGATGGGCTGATTTGTATTTTTTTTTCTTTTCTGTCTGTCCCAAGGATATCTATGGCAGAATCGCTTCAAATTTTGTGTGAAGGTGTGCCACCTTAATAGTAAGAGATCCGCGCAAACCATTTTGCCGTCGTGACCTTGACGTATGACCTTGAAATCTATTTTTAGCCATATCTCGGGCACCTATCGACATAGGATGTTGAAACTTGGTATGAAGGTGGTTTGGCTTATGCCCGTTCTGATGCTGGCATACTGATCAAGGTCAAGGTCAAAAAGATCGCTGGAGCCTGAAAATCGAAGGGTAATTTTTTCTCCTTCTGTCTGTCCCAAGGATATCTTTCGATTGGGTTGACAGAATCACTTCTAATTTTGTGGGGTGGCGTGCCACCTTAATAGGAAGATATCCAAACATTAATTTTTAAGGTCAAGGTCATGGCCTTGATGAATGACCTTGAAAACTAAATATTTTTAGCCATATATCAGGCACTGGTTGACATAGGATGTTGAAACTTGGTGTGAAGGTGGTTTGGCTTATGGTGCTTCCGAATATTATGTACTGATCAAGGTCAAGGAGAACGCTGGACCCTGCTTCCGAATTGGTTGACAGAATCGCTTAAAATTTTGTGTGGAGATAAATAGAGAGAGAGAGGGAGAGAGAGAGAGTTGCATTGGCCTACACACACAAAATATGCTACGGGGTGTCGCAAGTGCGTGGCATTGCTGGTGACGGACATGTCTGCCGCTCTGCGATGCCCTTGTTTTATGGATGCTACAGTGCGCGCGCGCGCGTGTGTGTGAGAGAGAGAGAGAGAGAGAGAGAGAGAGAGAGAGAGAGAGAGAGAGAGAGAGAGAGAGAGAGTGTGTGTGTATGTGTGTGTGTGCATGCATGTGTGTGTTTGTGTGTGCACATGCAAGTTTGTATTGTACAAACATGCCTGCTAGTTTGTATTTATGCATTCATATCATATACAGAGGCTTTTAAATAGCCTTTAGCCTGCTATTTCCTTTTAGTTTATAAGGAAACGCAATTTTTTATTTTTAAAATTTTTTTTTTTTTTTTTTTAAAGAGTACAACATACAGTGAAAACAAGCAAACTGATCTGCATACTAATTATTACTGAATACTTATGTTAGTATGGAAGCAATAATCTTCCCAAAAATTATCTAATTTGTTTTTAAAACTATTGAGTGTTCCTGCGGTTACAGTATCTGGTAGAGAATTCCAATTGTTAATAACCCTGTTTGTGAAAAAATGTGCATAAATATTAGTATGAACTGGTGATTTTGTTAGTTTTAAGGAGTGTCCTCTAGTGGTAGAGTTACTAAGAGAAAAAAGTGTGTTAGTATCCATTTAAGATCTTAAAAGTTTCAATCATATCTCCCCATGCTCTTCTATACTCTAGGCTAGGTAGATTGAGAAGTTTTAGTCTTTCCTCATACTCATGTTGATAATTTGTTTAGTGAATCGCCTTTGGACATTTTCGATAGCATTAATTTGTTTCAAATTCATGAGTGAATTTTTATTTTGTTGAATTAATAATGATGTTTTTTAGATGTCTATGAAAAATCAATGGAAATGCATACATACATTCTGATGAAGATTGTAAACATTCTGAAATTATTTTTTTTCATGTTTTGAATTTGATCTTCAGTTTATTTATACTAATGGATGTTTATAATATTGTGTGGTTGTTATTTATTATTATTTTTGGTTATTGCTGCTGTGATAACATTTTATTATTTGTATAAGTGCCTGTTTTAATCATATATGATGTTGCATGTTAATAGATTGAGTCTTATTTGAGGATATAATGTGAGAGGCACAAGTTTGTTTATGTAATTCAGGCAAACTTTTGACATGTCATAAGACTGCTACTTGACTGAACATCATGTGCTATGCTTCGAAAAATGAGGTCAGGGCAGTACATTTGTACCACGTACGGACACTACATGTACATGTAATGTAGTGTCCATGATTTGTACTTACTGACTCCTTTGCAGTCTTTCCTACAATGTATCCATGGGCAATCCTCAATGTTAAATACTAGACAGTGTGTCTAAGTCCTTGTGTACCAAAGCATGAACAGGATGTTATATGTAAGGGTACCTGTAATAAGCTGTATAAGAAGGGCTGTTTCTTGAGGAGACTTGAACATTGGCATTATTTTAATTTATGGTGCAGCTTATAGTTCGTTGCTCTTTACATGTCTTTAGTTGTTTTTGTGGGTTTTTTTTTACATGTTGTGGTCAAGTGTGCTAATACTTTGAGACTTATTCATTAAGCTGACAAATTAATTATAAGCTCAGTGTGTGTTCAGCAGGTGAGTACTTGTTATTGTCAAATTCAAAATTTGTTTTTACGTATAACTTGTTTTCACCTCGATGTGGCTGTTTATTGTGTTTGGAATCTCACTTTAAGCAATGTGAAAAATAATATTGTGTGTTTATTGTACAGTGTGTTTATTGTGTGTTTATTGTAGTCATTTATTTACTAATTTTGTTTTTATTATAATTTTAGGGCTAAGACTAGAGTCTGGGCACACACGCGCACGCACACACGCGCGCACGCACACACGCACACACGCACTCATGCACGCACGCACACACACACACACACACACACACACACACACACACACACACACACACACACACACACAGTGACACATTCTCTCTCTCTCTCTCTCTTTCTCACTCCCTCCCCCTCCCCTCTCTCTCTCTCTCTCTCTCTCTCTCCCTTTCACGGTTTATGCATGTTTATAGTTTGGATACATGTTTCAGATGACAGTTTCTAACCCCATATTACATATTATAATGGACTATTTTAAAAAAATAATGTTATGCATCACATTTTTGGCTGTAATGATCCACATTATGGATGGTAAGGGAGATAATTTTCAAGCAGGAAAGAGCTAAAGAGGTTGCTCTTTCTGTCCACAGTTTATGGTATGGTATGGATTTTGCCACATTTTCAATATTTCTCCTTTCGATTGTTTCCCATCAGAAAGACGTAGGAGGAAGTCGATAAAGGCAGTGATGTGGGTGTTGGACGTGAACAACCTGGCCATATGTGCCATAGTGACGGTGGCCATGCAGTTCAGCTTTTTCCTCATCGCCTGCACCTGCAAGTTTGACAAAGTCACCGACTTTGCCGGCGGCACCAACTTTGTCGTGTTGGCCGTGCTGACTTTTGCCCTGGCCAATGTGAGTGGATGAAAAAAAAAAATTGTTGGCTGAGAATTGCATGAAGTACGTACTGTTGTTACGAAATTTGTTTGGATTATTGTTATCTGTCATTTTTTGTGGTCTTTTTGTTATTTAATGATTTGATTGATTTAATTTAAAGTCTGTTCACACAATGGTGATATTAGACTGGGGGGGGGGGGGGGGGAAAAAAGTGTGTGTGTGCGCGCGCGCGCGTGTGTGTGTGTATGTGAATATGAGTGCGTGTGCAACAAATCCCTAACAAATTAATAACAACAAATAAATAAAAAAAGTGAATGCAGGTTGTATGTTTGTATGTATGTGTTAGCATAAGTTAGATGGATAGGTAGATAAATGGTTGTATGCGTGCGCATGATGTACGTGTTGTGTGTGTGCGTGTGTGTGTATGTGTGTGTGGTTGTGGGTGTGTGTGACCAAGAATTGTATGTGCGCACGGTGTTTAAAATAGTCGCATATTTTATTTTTTTGGCTTTTTTACATACTATGTCTCTGTCTTGTTGTGTTGTTTTGTTGATTGTTGTATCGCTGCAGAAAGAATTTCCTGTAAAATGGACAATAAAAATATTGATTGATTGATTGTATTCACTATGTTTGTGTTTCTTGTTTGCCAGGCCATATATGTATGTCAGTGGCAAGTACTGAAGCATTATACATTTATAGAGGATGTACACATTTGTAGGCACTGATTATAGAGAATGTACATATACATCATAGGCACTGATTATAGAGAATGTACATATACGTCATCGGCACTGATTATAGAGAATGTACATATGCGTCATAGGCACTGATTATAGAGAATGTACATACATGTATACGTCATAGGCACTGATTATAGAGAAGTACATATACGTCATAGGCATAGAGAATGTACATATACGTCATAGGCACTGATTATAGAGAATGTACATATACGTCATAGGCACTGATTATAGAGAATGTACATATACGTCATAGGCACTGATTATAGAGAATGTACATATACGTCATAGGCACTGATTATAGAGAATGTACATATACGTCATAGGCACTGATTATAGAGAATGTACATATACGTCATATGCACTGATTATAGAGAATGTACATATACGTCATAGGCACTGATTATAGAGAATGTACATATACGTCATAGGCACTGATTATAGAGAATGTACATATACGTCATAGGCACTGATTATAGAGAATGTACATATACGTCATAGGCACTGATTATAGAGAATGTACATATACGTCATAGGCACTGATTATAGAGAATGTACATATACGTCATAGGCACTGATTATAGAGAATGTACATATACGTCATAGGCACTGATTATAGAGAATGTACATATACGTCATAGGCACTGATTATAGAGAATGTACATATACGTCATAGGCACTGATTATAGAGAATGTACATATACGTCATAGGCACTGATTATAGAGAATGTACATATACGTCATAGGCACTGATTATAGAGAATGTACATATAGGCACTGATTATAGAGAATGTACATATACATCATATGCACTGATTATAGAGAATGTACATATATATAGGCACTGATTATAGAGAATGTACATACGTCATAGGCACTGATTATAGAGAATGTACATATACATAGGCACTGATTATAGAGAATGTACATATACGTCATGCACTGATTATAGAGAATGTACATATACGTCATATGCACTGATGAGGCAAATGTCATAATGCAAACTCTTGTTTAATTGAAAATATGATTTGTTGATGCACCAGCTATTTAACTCTCGAGCTTTTAATTTGTTTCCCAATTGATTCTGAATGCGATTTCCAAGCAGTAAATATATATATAGTCTGACTTTGCAAATGATTTGAGTGTATTGCCCTTTTGAATCCTTTTGTTTGTTGAACATTGTTTTAGTTTCATTTCTTTGTTGGTTGGTTTTAATGTATTGTTGTTGTTGGTTTGGGTTGGTTTTAATGTATTGTTGTTGTTGGGTTGGGTTGGTTTTAATGTATTGTTGGGTTGGGTTGGGTTTAATGTATTGTTGTTGGGTTGGGTTGGTTTTAATGTATTGTTGTTGGTTTGGGTTGGTGTTAATGTATTGTTGTTGGTTTGGGTTGGGTTTAATGTATTGTTGTTGTTGGGTTGGGTTGGTTTTAATGCATTGTTGTTGTTGGGTTGGGTTGGTTTTAATGTATTGTTGTTGTTGGGTTGGGTTGTTTTTAATGTATTGTTGTTGTTGGTTTGGGTTGGGTTTTTTGGGGGGTCGGGGAGGGGTGTGTGTGTGTTGAGAATCTAGGTAATGTGAATTCAAGTTACAATATGAAAATCATGTCTCTGTTTTTATAAAATTCAAATTGGAATGCAATGGTTGCAGACATTCCAGTTCCGTCAGATCATGGTGACGGTGTGTGTCATGGTGTGGGGGCTAAGGCTGTCAGGCTACCTGCTTTATCGCATCATCAAGATCGGGGAAGACAGTCGATTTGACGACAAAAGGGAAAACGCTGTCAAATTTGCAGTGTTTTGGATTTTCCAGGTATAGTAAGTGTTTTGTTTTTCATGATTTGTGTGTTTTTTAGTTTTGTTTTTAATATATTAGAAATCTGCCTGTTTTAGAGCAAAAACTAATGTAATGTTCTTGCCCATTTGTTTTTTTCTTTCTGTCTTCACCACTTTTTTCTGTCCATGAAATATCAACTGACGTCTTGTGAACCACTGCATATAATCATTTAAAAAACAACAGAGGTTTAGAACCTGAAGCTCATGTGTTTTGATGAGTAAGTGTTGCAGTCAACTGTATATCGTCAGTGAAATTCAAAAACCTTGTATCTCAGTTTTGGTAGTTTTGAGAAAAATGAAAAAATCTGTTTTAAAAATTAACCGCGTTGACCACAGAAAGCTGACTATGTTACATATACATGTATCTAACTCGAAAAAATCAAGAATCGAGGTTTTTGAATTTCACCAACAATATTTTATCTTGCATATATTCTCTCTCATGATCTTCTGATGTGATCAAATGATATTGATAATTAAAGAATGTAAACACAGTTCTACACACAAGGTCAGAAAATGATGTGAGACCGATTCAATGTTTGCCATTAAAAAAAGCTCTTTGTGCCAGTTGGTTTCTAACACAGATTAGCTCTTGTCGTGCTTTGGGTTGCTGTACGTGTAGGTAGTGTCAATGTTTGTGTGCCCATGTTTAACAGTTAAACCTGACTGAAGCTGCCACATGCTAAGAAAGTTAGACTTTTTTTAGTGTGATCCTATTGGCCACTGCAACTAGGGTTATTAACGCCCTTGACAGCGAGAGTTAAGCCCTTGGTCAGTATCCAAAAGGGCATTCACTCTTGCAAAAGGCAGCCATTCAGTGGCCTCAAATAGGGTTATTGGCGAGAGTTACGGTCTTGTTTGGTCAGTACTCAAGCATCTACCAAGGGCATTCACTCTTTGAAAAGGTGGTCGTTGCAGTGGCCAATACATACCAATCATGCAGAGACAGATTCATGGCTAAAAAAAAATGCACATAAAAAAAAAATTCCAACATATAATTTCCTACATCAACATTATGTTTTTGTCTTTGTTTGTCTTCAGTGAATTAACATTTTGTTTTGTATTTTTTAAGCTAACAATTTACAAAGAGAACGTAATCACGCAGCAGAGTTCACCACAATCTATTCAAATGTGTCTCACAACGGTTAATCTCCAACTTCACTTGATTAAGACTTTTTTTTTTTAACTTTCAGGCTGTGTGGGTGTTCACGGTCAGTTTGCCGGTCATTTTCATCAACGCGCCCTCCAGCGCCGACCGGGCGACGTCCTTCAGCCCACAAGATGGCGTCGGCGTCGCTCTCTTTGCCATTGGCCTTTTGTCGGAGACGGTGGCAGACGCGCAGAAGTTCAACTTCCGCAACAACCCAGCCAACAAGGGGAAGTGGTGCGACACAGGTGCAGTGGGCTAGGAGGAAGTGGTTTTGTAATGGAGGTGGTTTTGTAGTGGAAGTGGTTTTGTAATGGAAGTGGTTTTGTAATGGAAGTGGTTTTGTGATGGAAGTGGTTTTGTAATGGAGGTGGTTTTGTAATGGAGTGGTTTTGTGATGGAAGTGGTTTTGTAATGGAGGTGGTTTTGTAGTGGAAGTGGTTTTGTAGTGGAAGTGGTTTTGTAATGGAAGTGGTTTTGTTATGGAAGTGGTTTTGTAGTGGGAGTGGTTTTGTAGTGGGAGTGGTTTTGTAGTGGAAGTGGTTTTGCAATGGAGGTGGTTTTGTAATGGAAGTGGTTTGTAAGGGAAGTGGTTTTGTAATGGAAGCGGTCTTGTAGTGGAAGCGGTTTTGTAATGGAAGTGGTTTTGTAATGGAAGTAGTTTTGTAATGGAAGTGGTTTTGTAGTGGAAATGGTTTTGTAATGGAAGTGGTTTTGTAGCAGGAAGTGATTTTGTAGTGGAAGTGGTTTTGTAATGGAGGTGGTTTTGTAATGGAAGTGGTTTTGTAGTGGAAGTGGTTTTGTAGTGGAAGTGGTTTTGTAATGGAAGTGGTTTTGTAGCAGGAAGTGGTTTTGTAGTGGAAATTGTTTTGTAATAGAGGTGGTTTTGTAATGGAGTGGTTTTGTGATGGAAGTGGTTTTGTAGTGGAAGTTGTTTTGTAGTGGAAGTGGTTTTTTAATGGAGGTGGTTTTGTAATGGAAGTGGTTTTGTAATGGACGTAATAATAATAATAATAATAATAATAATAATGGTTGTTTATAGAGCGCTTAACTCCCTTTGCAGGGAGCTCAAAGCGCTGAACAAAGGCCTAAACACTAACATACAGATAAACATACACATTAAAGACAAGTCAAGAATAATCAACATGAAGAGAAGTATCATGCAATGAATATAAACATTAAAAATAAGTGAGACTGTTAATACAAAATACATGTATTAATCTCTCTTCTGGTCGCCCCATGGGAGATCACTTTACCGGCTTACATTACTTCCCTTTGTGAATTAAGAACTCCCCGGGAAGACCCAGTCTTCAGGAACTTTGTCCTTAAGCGCTCTGCCGATGGGACGTAGAACTCACCTTCACCCAGTTAAAGAGAAAGAACAAGTTTCGGTTTCGGTTTCCAATCCAGTCTATGCCCTGGTGCATTCGGGTCAAAGTCATGGGGGGTCAGTGTGTTCTGGGGAGCTGTCGGTGGACAGTCGTGGTGACGCCCTCAGAGGAGGACCTCACTCACGCTGGCTCCGCGACTAAGAGAATAGTGTCATCAGTAGGGGGCTTAGTAGGTGGTGTCATGAACAGGCTCAGCTGAACTCCATCGAAGTGACTCAGCAGCAGTGCAGTGTCTCCTCGGTTGGTTGCCTCCTGACGGCCTAACAAAGATTCGCTCCCCTTGGACTGCTGGTCTCGGATTGAACAAGCCGGGGTGTAGCTGCGAATTGGGATTCGGAATGAGCGGTGTGGGAGCAACGCCACTGTACGACCCATCAGATGGGACAGCAAAAAATTTTAAAAAGAAAAGAAAAAAGAAAAACAATTTTTGGCTGCGCACGGGTGAGAGAGAGAGAGAGAGAGAGAGTGGCGTTACTAAGAAACTGCTTTCAAATAAAACGCCACCTGGTGCCAACGGTTATGGACCATAACTTCACCTAAATAACATTCTTCTTTTTTTCCTGCATTCCCTGGCCACATGGCCATCATGGATGAGGTGTCTTGTTTTCAGTTTTCACTGGTCTCCCGGCTGCATTCAGCCGACACATTCCGATTTTGGAGGAACCCATTATTAATATTATTTTTATTATACAGTGGAACCTCCCTTACAAGACCTTCAAAAATCATCCAAAATGAGGTCTTATAAGGGAGAGGTCTTATAAGGGAGGGATCTTATACGGGAGGTGATTTTAATACTTACAAAGAAGGGCAATGTCTCAGAGAAGTAGGTCTTTTATGGGAGGGAGTCTTATAATGGGAGGTCTTATAAGGGAGGTTCCACTGTAATTGATCCCGCTCTTCTGAACTGTCTCAGGGCTGTGGAAGGTGTCGCGTCACCCCAACTACTTTGGGGAGATCCTGGTGTGGGTGGGCGTCTTCATCGTCAGCACCAGCATCCTGCGTGACGGGCAGTGGGCCGCAGTGCTCTCCCCTCTCTTCACCGTGTCCACCCTGCTCTTCCTGTCCGGCATCCCCCTGCTGGAGAAGAAGGCCGACGAACGCTACAGAAAGTGAGTGACCACCGCCTCTGCACATTGCCTTTTGCTGTCATACTTTTGTGACTTAGTGGGATTTAGAAGAAAGCAGATGGACGCTACAGAAAAGTGAGTGACCACTTTTGTGACTTAGTGTTTAGAAGAAATATGGACGCTACTGCACATTGCCTTTTGCTGTCATACTTTTGTGACTTAGTGGGATTTAGAAGAAAGCAGATGGACGCTACAGAAAGTGAGTGACCACCGCCTCTGCACATTGCCTTTTGCTGTCATACTTTTGTGACTTAGTGGGGTTTAGAAGAAGGCCGATGAATGCTACAGAAAGTGAGTGACCACCTGCACATTGCCTTTTGCTGTCATACTTTTGTGACTTAAACCATTTGAATGCTAGCCATTCCTCAGCCAAAATTTACCATTATTTTTGCCCAACTAGAAAAAAGATTTTGTCTGCAATATTGGGGATTCCTCTGCGGCGTGCATAAAATAGGGCCTATCCTTACCTCCCAAACTTAAGAACATAGGGTCACTGGATACCAGACCCTCATTTGATGCCTTTTAATGACATGGGTGTTAAATCATTGTGGTGCCAAGAGGCGACAGTGGCGATGAAAGGGTTTTAATGGGATTTAGAAGAAAGCGGACGAACACTACTGAAAGTGAGTGACCACAGCTGCATTTTGCCTTTCACTGTCTCTTACTTTTGTGACTTAGTGGGATTGGGAAGAAAGCAGAAGGACGCTACAGAAAGTGAGTGACCACAGCTGCATTTTGCCTTTTGCTGTCTCTTACTTTTGTGACTTAATGGGATTTAGAAGAAAGCGGACGAACACTATAGAAAGTGAGTAGCCACCACTGCAGTTTGCCTTATGCTGTCATATACTTTTGTGACCATAATGGGATTAGTTTTATTTTGTGCATGTCCCATTTAAAACAATAATAGAATAAATTGAAAGGCACATCAAAGGCTTTGCTTCAAGAACAAAGATCATATAGGGGTTGGTCCGTGTTGACTCCAGACACACGCAGTGGAGTTTGTGTGGTTTCAGTTCTCTGATGGTGTGTGTGTGTGTGTGTGTGTGTTATTTAACGTCTAGATCCACTGCATCACAGCACAATAGTATAGTCGGGAGGGACTAATGTGTGTGTGTATGTGCTCTCCTGTGTGTGTATTTGCTTGTTGCGTGCATGCATGCAGTTGTCCGTGTGTGTTTGCAAGCATACGCGCTTATTTTCATTCTTCTTCTCCCGTTCACATTTTCAGGAATGAGCTGTACTTGCAGTACAAGAAGCGCACCAGTCCTCTCCTCCTGCTGCCCCCCGTCTGTTACGGGGCGCTGCCCAGCGCCCTGAAATGTCTGTGCTGCTGTGAGTTCCCCCTGTACAGCTATCTGGATGAGGAGAAACAGACCATCGCGCCTCAAAGCTCCCCCATCACCCGGCAGCCAGAGTCCACCACGCAGGGTCCCTCTCCGTCTGTGTGAATGGGGATGATGTTGTTGGTGATGTGGAGGGAGAGAGAGAGAAAGAGAGAGAGAGAGAGAGACATCAGATGATTTAGGTGTGCTGGAGGGGCAAGTGTGTGTGTGTTTGTGTGTGTGTGTGTGTGTGTGTGTGTTGTGTGTGTGTGTGTGTTGGGGTGTGTGTGTGTGTGTGTGTGTGTGTATGTGTGTGTGTTGGTGTGTGTGTGTGTGTGTGTTGGTGTGTGTGTGGTGTGTGTGTGTGTGTGTGTGTGTGGGGGGGGGGGGGTGTGGTGGTGTGTGTGTGTGTGTGTGTTTAACATCGTTTCACTTATTGTGTTTTTTGACGAATATGGTATTATGGATAATATGGTATTATGGATAATTGATATTGAAATTACAATGATATTCTTAAGTAAAAAAAATGTGTTTTGAGTTGATTTACATTTGTTATTAATTTTTTTGTAATTTGTGTGATTTTATTCATTTTGATGCTCTATTTTATGGTACTTAATGCGCAATTTGAAAAGCGGGAATCTCTGTCACCAATACCCACCTTTTGACCTCATTCCTCCTTGCCTATGCTACAATTTTGGGCATATTTTCAACATGCAATCTGATCTTTGCATAGCTTTATAACTTTGATTTAATCTTTTCTTCAAACTGTCTCTACCTCTATTCTTCTATGCATTTTTTAGGGTTGCCCTGGTGCTTTGCCCGTCGAAGGTTTATGAATAAACCGAAATATCGCGATTTTATCAGTGTGTTTTTTATTTTTATATTGATGCATTTTTTTCTCTTTTTTTTTACTTCCAGTTTTTTTAATCCTATGCAGTTAAAATATAGGTTTTAAGTGTACAGCTATCCTAAGTATGTTGCAAAGTCAGTTAAACGCTTAAAGAGTCGTTAAAAGCATAGTTAGTAATGTGCATATTCGATGATATACATTTGTCAAAAGAAGAAGAAACAGAAACAAAGACTGAGAGGAAACTAATGCATTCCAAGGCTGGGCATTCATGATTTTTGTTCTGTATTTTAAAGATCCTTTTTATGTCATGACAATGTACATTGTTTGTTGTTTTATCCTGGCTTAAAGACTCCAGGGATCGTCCCAACAGCCGAAGCACTTGAACACTATGGGACAAATGCACCAGGTAGGGATGAGAACATTATGTTTGTGACTGTTTTTTCTATTACCCCGCCATGTGGGCAGCCACACTCCGACTTCGGAGGAGACAATGTACATTGAAACATAGTTGGATTGTAATGGCAGTGATAATAATTTGCTGATTCAAGAATTACCTGTGGGTTCCACGTTTTTGAAACTACATATGATTGGATCTTATGTTTCAAATGTTTGTTCTCCCCTCTCTGTTTCTCTTTCTCTTTCAGGGCTGGGTGTAAAAAAAGTATTTATACCTATCTCATCACCCTGTATTACTATTAATAAATAAAATTTCGTTTGTTGTGTTCATTCTCTGTCTGATTCTCTCTGGCTGCTTTTTGTTTTCCCCCTTTCTCTCTGTTTTTTTCTTTTCTTCTCTCTCTGTTTCCATTTTGTTCTCAGTCTCTTCTCTCTCTCTGTTTATAGAAGATAGGGCTTTCAGAAAGAATTTTAAGTTCTTGCTTTCTTATTTTGTATCTTTTTTCTTCTCCACTGATATTCTTGATTCTGTCTTTAAATCTTGACTTGTTTTCTTGCACATGGGCAGCAGCCTTTCATGAAAATATCTCAAAAACGTTGACAACGCTAGTTATTCACTATTGTAACCAGTAACAAACAAATGTTGTTCAAGTATGCCTGCACCACTGGAGTACTGTTGAGCTATTGATGGTTTATTTAATACGGGATGCATGAGTATAAATCTGTAATTGGTACATCACGGGTCACTTTTAATCACTGATTCATCTTCATTAATGATTCATCTTACGTGCCTACGTAAATCTCTAGTCTAACTCATGATTTTAATTGTTGAACATAATTCATCATGTATCAAAACTTTTTTCTTTTTTTTCTATTTTGTATGCAAGTTGTGTGAGTAAATCAAATCTGTTGTGCGATTTTTAATTGTTCTTTTAGTTATTTTTTAGCAAACGTTTTTTCAATGCATCCTCCATGGTCGTTATTTGAGGCATGGCTGGCATCTGGTGCGAGGCAGCGTAAGCAAATCATGTGATAATCATTTCTTCTCTCGTGTCAGCCATTTTTGTCAGTTCATTCGGGCGCTGGCTAGAAACGAGTGTCATCTTGGGTATCTAGTAAAGAACCTTGGTTGTCATTCATTTTCCTAGTTGTTAAGGAATGCCATGTCCGCAAATTTGCGTTTAACTTTTTTGCTTTGACATTAGCCTAAAGGTCGGTTACATAATTAAATGAGATTATGAGCATATTGACCAATAGTTTTCGACAGTAATGGAAATAATTTTACCACTAAGTCTTTAGTAAAGGACTATGACTCTCACACTAGGAGGCATTCATGGATCTGCGCTGCAGCCTTGGGGGGTGGTTGGCCTTTGCTGACCATTAATACCCCCCGCATAAAATGTCCTGAAGTCGTCTTGGTTGAGAGAGTGGAGATGAATCTTGGGAACTGGGCACGGCAATTACTCAGTAAAGTTAAGACCTGTTGAACGACAAACACCCCAACGCCCATTAAATGTTGCCTGCTGTAATATTTCGGAAAAGTATTTCCTTTGACAAACAACAACTATGGACAACCCTGGTGTCTGGACTAGCTGTTGAATCTTTAGTATGGAGGTCATTGTGTGTGTGTGTGTGTGTGCCATGGCAGACGTCTTCTTCTGCATTCCCAGGCCATATGGCCATAATGGACAAGGTACATATTTGTCCGGTTTTCAGTTTTCACTGGTCTCCCCCGCTGCGTACAGCTGACATATTCCAATTTGGGAGGAGCTCAAAGGAGAACAATTATTTGGAAGATTTTTTGACAAAAAAAGGCAGGAGAATGGGCCAATAAGTCAGAAAGATAGTAGATGATAGAAAGCAAAGGGAAAAGGCAGAGTCAAAGAGAGTGGCAGATTAGAGGAAGTTGCAAGCACAGAACTTCCAGAAAGTGGGGGAACTATTTTTACGAATGACCCCCTCGGTATCCCCACGGGGAGAGACTCGTGGAGGTGGCAGGGGCATCCAGCTCCCCATATGGAGGCACTAGGCATCCACCCACTGCCCCCTGTCACGGCAGACAAACATGAACACTTTTCAGTAGTGACGGAAATTATAGGTGACTGCAGGATCCTTGTAACAAGGGAACTAACCTTGATGATGGGGGGTAAGGAGAATCCTTGATGAAGAAGAGAAGTGTAAACAGCAACAAGCTTCGGACATAGCCCTCTGTCAGACTGAAAGTAGTAGTAGTAATAGTAGTTAGGAACTAAACAAGCCGTCAAGCTTTTTAATAAGTCCCGTCATTTAGCCAACTTAATATTTATTTCTGGTCAAAGTGTTACAGTTGAATTTTTCTACCATCAATTTGTTATTAATCAACACTTCTAAATATATTTACAAGATTTGGAGAATCAAGACAATTTTTGAATGTATTTTTGAATTGGGTACACATTTTATATTGAATGGTAACTCATTCCAAAGGTTAGCAATTCTGTTAGTAAAACAATGTTTTTCTGGTATTATTATTATCTCATTTATTATTAATAAACTTTACCATAAGAATGTCTAGTTGTATTATATTGGGGTTATGTGGGTGTGGTTGGCCATGAGTAGGGGATGATGGTGAATAGTTTGCCTTGTTTGCTGTACAGCAATTATAGTTGCACCTATATTGTCTTTCATATGTACAGTTGGCGGTTGTTTTTTAAATGGGACCGCCCATTACATACCGTAGGGTATAGGGACAGATGCCAAGGTTATTTATTGCATGACAAATCAACAAGACCATTAAATATTTTAAAATGCAGAACTGCTTTAGTTTGGTTACGTCTTGACATAAATGATCTGAGAGTAAATAAAAGATATGGAAATATCCTAGCTACAAGAAATTGTCCTTTTTGTGATGATATTGAAAATGAAGTACACTTTTTTCTCAAATGCCCAATGTATAACCAGCTGCGAGAAAAGTACATTATGAAGCATTACCAAGCTGAAAATAATATACAGCCCTTTTCTTTTTTTTACCTCAAAATGAAGATGCAAATGTCATGAGAGATTTAGCCATGTTTATTCATTATATGCTTTGCTTTTAAGAGAACAATGTAAACTTTAGTTTCTCGTTTTGAGATTACGGGTACAGATGTTTGGGTCAGTTTTCCTTTATTCTGCTTTTTTGACTTTGAAGATATCAGTGCTTGTCTTTATTTTCATTCTTTCTTCTTTAGTTCATATGATTGTTTGTGTGGACGTGTCCACATGCGGACAGGCTGGTGGCATTTTTGCATTACAATTTCCGAGTTTCTCTTTCGACCTACGTTTTTCGGTAATCAGTGTATCGATTATCAATACATGAACATTGTTGCATGATTTGGAATCATCATGATGGACTTTTAGGTGTTATAAATTTAATTTCTTATGTGAATGGCTTTTATAAAGCCGACAATAAATTATTCATTCATTCTCTCTGTCTCTTTCACAAAGGCTGGAACCTGATTTGATTGGTCAGTTTGCTTGTTTGGATCATCCCTTTGATTGTGTATGTGGGGTTTTGCTGTTGGTTTTTGGATTTATTTTGGTTTTGTTCTTGTTGCTATTTTTCTTCATTTTATGACGTCTGTTGTAACTGTATTTTGCTGGTTTCTATAAATAATGCTGTTTTGGTTTCTGTTCAAGCATTTACTATTTCTCAACACCAGTTCTTATTTATTATACAGCAGATCTTTGATATATGTATTATATACCAAATTTGTGTCTTATTAAATGATATTTGATATTGTGAAAATAAAACTGTAAAATAAGAAATCTGTGAAGAGAGAGAGAGAGAGAGAGAGAGAGAGAGAGAGAGAGAGAGTTTTGAATGTCAATGTGTTTCATATCATCAACAGTAGCAATTCAGTCCCTGTTCTCATCAGGTAGCATTTGATTAAGAAAACACCCAATGACCAGATAAATTAGTTATGTACTCGCAGTGAACATTTCCTTAAAGCTGGAACTTCGAAAGTTTGAATATTGTGTGCAAGTTACTTTATGCCCCTCCCCCCCGGTGGGAATACCAGGGGGTCTTTTGTAAAAATAGTTCCCCCACCTTCTGGAAGTTCTGTGCTTGTAACTTCCTCTAATCTGTCACTCTCTTTGACTCTGCCTTTTCCTCTTTGCCTCTGCCTTTTCCTCTTTGCTTACTGTCATCCTACTATCTTTCTGCCTTACCGGTCCATTCTCCTGCCTTTTTTTTCAAGAAACACGTCCCAAAACATTTCCTCCTGCCAAAGTCAGACTTGCTGGGCCTAACTATTTCTTAGATAGGCGCATAATGGCAGCATGACGCATCTACCCTCACAATTGACAGGAAACTGTCTAAGCATTCGAGGAAGAAGAAGTCTTTGTGTCCTGCTGTGACCCTCGCAAAGTGAAGGAGGCAATGGCTATTCTGGAAAGCTACGCTGTGTAAATAGTGTTGATGGCTAGCCCAATTCTTCATCCCAGTCATTGTTACTCAACGTTAGGGCTGATTCCCATGCAGTGGCCAACTAAACGCATGTCTGCTGTACAGAGAACTGAGCAGTGATGCCGTCAATTTAACAATTGTGGTCCCACGTTAAAAATCCCACGGCAGTTGAAAGTCAGTCAGGGAGAAATCCTGCTACCTGGTATGACCAAATTGATAACTAGGTTTTCCAAGTGTGCCCCCCCCTGCCCTCCCCCACCCTCCTCACCTAGTGTCTCCCCCCCCCCCCCCCCAATCTTTTTTTAAAATTGGGTTGGCGCTGAACTTGTGGCGACGCGCTCTCCGGGGAAGAGCAGCCCGAATTTCACAGAAATAAATCTCTGTGACTATAACATACAAAATACTATACAAAAGACTAAGCTGAGAAATGATTCATAATTGTACTGAAAAAACAAAGGGGGAAAATTGATCATACAGCTCTCACTTTGCTATTGGCCTTCACGCTGAGCTTACGTCAGTCAACTGTAAGAGCCGTTTGCTAATAAGGTCAACTGAAAATAAAATAGGCGTAGGGGAAGACGGGGTAAAAAGCGCATGGGCGGGTAAGAAGCCCACCCCAATTATCTCATGAAATGAAGCAAATTTCAGTCTCATTTTGCCCATGAAACGAGCGTTAATGTCTAGCATCCGTCTCATGGGCAAATTTGACTGAAATTTTCTTTATTTTATGAGATAACTGGGGTGGGCTTCTTACCCGCCCATGCGCTTTTTACCCCGTCT
>JAGGCT020001288.1:0-25000 GCA_017654935.2 Phymorhynchus buccinoides
CTTGACCTTTGGCCAATGACCATTTTTCAACTTGGCCAAGATATTACCTATCTGCATGCATGTAATCTGCATAATTACCTATCTGCATGCAAAACAGAGGGTTCCTGATCCCTTCGTTCAAACGCTATCGTGTTAACAAACCTATCCACATACATAGCCAGCCAGCCAGGAACAAACAGACAAATACCAATGAAAACATCAACCAGGTTTTGCTTTGCGCTGGTGGTGAAATGTTTTACCTGATCAGAGCCACAGCAACCAGTACGATGATGGCGACGGATATGACACACCCAAACACTGCTGCAAGGATGTGTCCCGTGTTCAGCGCATCCGTCTGCTCATCTGAGAGGACAATGCAGTCTTTTGAAAGTGACTGGAAATGTTGATGTCGTTTATCTTGCCAAATATTTTTCTCTATAAACATGACAATACATGCTTGGACACGCACACACACATTTTTGGGGGCGTTAATGCTAGAACTTATGATTGCCTATGCCTACATGGAACAATCCTTACAATTACTTGTACTATGCTTTATTGAATTATGACTGCACACACAAAAATACGGCCTCATTTCCAGCACTTCATTTTTGACTGGTGATATAGCTGTATATTGTATAATTCACTTAATCCATGGGTAACTGTAAGATCGTTTGCAAATCATACACATAATGCATAAAAAATGGGCTTTTATTTGGCACACATAGGCCTACAGAGGAACGTGAAATTTTAATGAGACTGCGACCTGAACAAGCCGGGGTGTAGCTGCGAATTGGGATTCAGAATGAGCGGTGTGGGAGCAACGCCACTGTACGACCCAGAAGATGGGACAGCAACAACAACAAAAATATTTGTAATGAGACGCAAAGGGGTTTGCTCCATTCATCTACACACATGTACATTATTTCATGACAATAATGATATGTGGGGGGGGGGGGGGGGGGGTGTAGCAATGGTGGACGCAAAAAGACATCTGAATTCAATTAAGCAAACATGCAAATTGTTAATAAGTGGAAATGAAAACAAACGTGCAAACATGGATCTTTTGTATTTACCTACCTTGTTGGGAGTGGTTAAATGATGTGTTGAACGGGCAGGAAATGGAAAACTTCTTTGACTGGTCTGTTAATCAAACATGGAACAGATTCAGTGTTATGATGTACATTCAGTGTTACGATGAAGTAATAACAAATCCGAACATCCATCTCTCTCTCTCTCTCTCTCTCTCTCTCTCTCTCTCTCTCTGTTGTCAACTGTGGAATGATGAAGCCGGGCCTGTTTATTACAAGAGGGCCTTCCTATATACTATCACAAAAACAACCTTTGATCCTGTCAATTATGAGCGCAGATGCGTCATGCTGCCGTTATGCGCCTAACTAAGAAATAGGTCCAGCAAGTCTGACTTCGGCTGAAGGAAATGTTTTTGAAAGTGTTTCGTGAAAAAAGGGCAGGAGAATGGCAGAAAGATAGTAGATGACAGTAAGCAAAGGGAACAGGCAGAGTCAAAGAGAGTGACAGATTAGAGGAAGTTACAAGCACATATTATGTATACAATAAATAATTTATATGTTATTAACTTCTAGAAAGTGGGGGACTATTTATACAAAAGACCCCCTGGTATCCCCACGGGGGGACAAAAACAACCTAACTTGACTGATTTTTAATGAAACAAAACAACAAAAGCTGCGACGTTTGCTCCTTGAAACATGTACCGGTACTGTTTTACCAGTAGGCTACTATGTATCCAAATAGTTATTGGTATCCAGTGCGCCTGTTCCCCCCCCCCCCCTCTCCCTCCCTTTCTCTCTCCTTTCTCTCACACACACACACGCATGCATATTGTGCAACTCCGTGTGTGTGTATGCAGCATGTGTTCATTTGAATGTGTTTGTGTGTGTCTGCATGTTAACGCGTGCATAACATTATGTGGCTATGTCAGTATATCAAGGGCGTGTTCATGTGTGTATGTATATGTTTGCGCACCCATGTTTGTGTTTATGGGTGCTATTTCATGTTTACACTGATTTCAGTATTTTCAATTTTACCAGAAACAACTTCAGGTTTTTTGAATTCATCCCAAAAAATGTTTTGACCACAAGCGATTTGGGGCGTTTTGAACTTAGTCTATTTGTTCTATCTTGGAAGTTTACAAAGGCAATGTAATAATTTTACAAGGCTTATCAGACTCAAACTGTCTCTGTCTATCATTTTAACTGTCTGTCTGTCTCGTTATATCTCTCTCTTAAGTTGCTCCCCTGAAACGTCCGACGGGGCTCTGCCCCTGTACCCTGCCGGGGCCATGGGTCCCTGGACCCCTGCCTTTCAGGGTTTTTTTCATTTGGGGGAGTAGCACCCATGTGTGTGTGTGTGTGTGTGTGTGTGTGTGTGTGTGTGTGTGTGTTCGTGCTCAAGAGAAATCTCACCAGCGAATGAAATACAAAGTTGTGACACTGCGGACAGATCGGTCAATCGAAATCGGATCCTGTACTCCTTGACCCCGATGAGCAGACTGGTGGTGGGCTTGTTGAGAGCTGACCACGAACTGGTGACCTCACCGCCACCCTCTATCTTCACGTACTGGTACTCCAGAGAATTGACTTCCTTCTCAACTTCTGTCTTCTGGAAAACGACTCTCAGTTTGACTGGAAAGTGGCCCACAGGTTTCACAATGCAGGTCGTCATGCATTGATGCTGTTTCCGCGCGAGTGCGTATTGGGGATTCACTTCGATAGAAGTGAAGGTCTGCTGGCCTGCCCACTCTCCTGGTTTCTCGTATGCGCATGGGTCTACTGATCTTGAACCTGCAGAAATCAATAACATTTACAGTATTCTGTTTAGGTACTTAAATCTTACAGTAACTGTGATCATAATTTTTGTGGATGTTATTGTTAAGTTCGTTTTTGTTTTGTTAAAATGGTTTATATAATATGTGCCTTCTCTTTCTTCCCTAAATATTCTTTCTTGTCCCTAATCTTTTAAAACATTCTAAACCATCACGATCCCCAGAGATAGAGTGAGAGTGAGAGAGAGTGAGAGAGAGATTATTTAAGGACAAAGTGCTGGGAGATCATGATTCTCTCTCTCTCTCTCTCTCTCTCTCTCTCTCTCTCTCTCTCTCTCTCTCTCTCTCTCTCTCTCTCTCTCTCTCTCTCAACTATATATATATATGAGAAAGGCTATAGAGAAAAAAACTTGCTGTCATATTCACTGTTGATACTTTGAACACAAGTAATAAGAACAGTTGTCATCACCACCACTGGTATTAAAGTTTGCATCTTCATATCCACACTACCAACACTACACGAAAAGCTTCCAGAAAGACGTTGTCAGTGAAGGCGTCGCGTACAGTAGCTCAATACTTCTCAACTGATGAGCATCTCCTTCAATTCTCTGTCTTAAATAGGGACATCAGCGTCCTACGGAAGACGTGGGCCTGTAAGGACCTACGCAATTCAAAGAGATGCATTCAACTGCTGTCGGTGATTGCGGTGGTGGATGATTCATCCTGTCTGAGTGGGCATATTTATAGATCTGCACTATGACGTATTGTCAACTGTTATTGAAGGCTGGACTTGTGTATCATCACAACTTGTTTTGCCAATGTGTACCATGACGTATTGTCCACTGTCATTAATTAAACCTACTGTTAACATCTTACGGAGTAAGGTCAGGTGAAATTAACAGAGTAACGCTTGATAGATTGAGTTCTTATTTAGAAATATTGATGAATGAATCAACAGATAGGCCAGACGATCACGTGGAAAACATGAGATCCATGCTTTCTCAATGCGCGCGCGCACGCTTGTGTGTGTACGTGCACGTGTGTGTGTGTGTGTGTGTGTGTGTGTGAGTCGTCTGTGTTGTATTGTTTTCGAATAGGCTACGTTGCCGTGACCGATAAATTAAAATAGCATGCTAAAGTGCCGGTCACAGCTACATTTAGCTTTGAACATACAGGTCTAGACAAAGACAATTTTTTTTTTTTTAAACAATAGGATTCTACTATATAACAGGGTGGAATCCTAATTAATCAATAATGAAGCTTGCAGTTAAGAAGGGGGACAATGGCTATTTACCCTCTAGCGGAAAAACACAGCGATTTGCGCGTGATGACAAGTACTTTGTACGTAAACCGCTTAGGCTACCAGCTCTTAATTCCTGACCTCCTCGCCATCATCATCACTAAAATAAAATGGGTTTACAATCACTTTAAGGCCTACGTATTGTTAAATTCTACTGACAATTTCCTTGCGCGTAGGCTAATATTTTCACCAGGCTTACAAAGTTACATGTTTAAGTGAGGATGTTTGGGCGCTGACGAGTGAGAGAGAAAGACAGAGAGGGAGAGAAACAGTACATGTGCGCGCGCGCGCGCGCGCGTGTGTGTGTGTGAAAAAAAATTGAATTCTCTTCAATTTGTATTCATAGGCCCAGACTAAATTGTACAAACTGGGGGATAAATAACCCTGCAAAAAACCACTTTAGCCTACCCTGGATCATCTCCTCCCAACCTACCCCTTTTCTTCTTCTTCTATCTTCTTCTGCGTTCCCAGGCCATATGGCCATATGGCCATAATGGGTAAAGTACGTATGTGTCCGGTTTTCAGTTTTCACTGGTCTCCCCGCTGCGTGCAGCCGACACATTCCGATTTCGGTGGAGCTCAAAGGAGACAAAAATATTTAGATTTTTTTTAAAAGGCAGGAGAATGGGCCAGTAAGTCAGAAAGATAGTAGATGATAGAAAACAAAGGGAAAAGGCAGAGTCAAAGAGAGTGGCAGATTAGAGAACATTACAAGCACAGAACTTCAAGAAGGTGCATGGGGGAAATATTTTTACGAAAGACCTCCCAGTATCCCCACGGGGAGAGACTCGTGGAGGGGGCGGGGTCGTCCAGCTCCCCGTATGGAAGCACGAGGCATCCACCAACTGCCCCAACCCTACCCCTCAAAAAGTGGGAATTTGAGAAAAGCCTAACAGTTGGTCAGCGGGCGTGGCTGAGGCTCTCTTATGCGACTTGTACAAAACCGTTTAGTCTCTGAGGATGGGCCTAAATTTGGTCAACTAAGAACAAAACAGCTAGAAGGATGTTACCAGCTTTGCTTCCAGTATCCAGACTGACCAAACCAGTTTCGGTGAAGGGACTCAAAAGGTTACTGGGTTCGTTCTTAAACTGAGTCACCATTCCTTGTATGCTCATCTCATAATTTAGACCGACAAGGCTACAAAGAGTGTGCCGTGTGGGCACACCGCTTTGACATTCTAACTGCGTGCATGACGCGGTTTATAGGCTAAGCCTACCATGGGCCTTTTACCCGAGTTACATGTACTCGTTCACATTCATATAATTTGCTCCGGTCAAACATTGCAGGGTGAGGACTGGACACTGCTCCCCGTGGTACCCCTGTGTCAGAGAAGAGCTCAGGGAGGCGAAGCAGGAGAGACGGCGGGCTGAGAGGCAGATGGTCAAGTCCACTCTGACTGTTTTTTAAACAGATCTTTGACATTGCCAAACAGAAGGTCACAGACATTGTTGAGAAGGCAAAAACATCCTACTATAGTGCTCAGATTTCGGGTAGTACGTCGGTCAGGCATTTATATAATGTGTGTGGCAGACTCATGGGCAAAGGCAAGTCATCATCCCTCCCCACTTTGTATCCCCTTAGTGAACTTCCAAAGACGTTTAGTGATTATTTTACAACGAAGATTTCGGACATTCGTTTTAATCTAGACCAAATCAGCAGTTCTTCATTCGAAATGTGTGATAATACTGTGATACAGCTGGGCTTTAAATTTGATGTGTTTCACCCTGTTTCTCCCAGTGATCTTAGAAAAATTATTCTTAATGCTAAACCAACCACTTGTCCTCTTGATCCCATCCCTACCCCATTGTTGATTGACTGTCTTGATGAACTGCTCCCTACCCTCACATCCATTGTCAATGAAAGTCTGTCATCTGGTCATTTTCCATCATTGTTCAAGATAGCAGCAGTTAAACCCCTCTTAAAGAAACCTTCTTTGAACCCAAATGAATTAAAACACTACCGCCCTGTGTCCAATTTGCCATTTTTGTCTAAAGTAATTGAAAAGATTGTCCTTGAACAGCTATTTGAACACTTGAATGCACACTCACTTCTCTCCCCCAACCAGTCGGCTTACCAACCCTCTCATAGTACTGAAACAGCACTGCTTAAAGTAACAAATGATATGCTCCTTGCTCTCGACCGTGGTGATGTATCCCTTCTGACACTGCTAGACTTAAGCGCTGCCTTTGACACAATCGACCATTATATTCTCATTAGCACTCTCCACAACCATTATGGAATTACTGGTACAGCCCTATCTTGGTTTCAGAGTTACTTAACATATCGCGCACAGTCTGTTTTCATTGACGAGTTTTCATCAGATGCAAAAGCGCTGACTTTTGGTGTACCACAGGGATCAGTACTTGGTCCTATTATATTCATTATGTATACAAAACCCTTACACACACTCATTGAAAAGCACTCCATTTCAGATCAGTCATTTGCAGACGATACCCAACTTTACAAGTCATCTCATCCATCAAAAATAGAACATACCTTGCAAAACATGCAAAGTTGCACCACCCAGGTTAAGTCTTGGATGACTCAGCATAAACTAAACTTAACTGATGATAAAACCGAAGCCCTTCTCATGCACACAGAAAGATCCTTCTCTAACTGTCCCAAACCAGCCACTGTCCGTGTAGGAAACTACGACATTGAGTTCTCTTCTTCTGCACGCAATCTAGGATGCATATTCTCTGATGACATGTCTTTTGACAAGTACACTTCTCATGTCTGTAAATCTGCATATGTAGCTCTCCGTCAGATAAGTTCTATCCGTCATTACCTTACAGTCTCAGCAACAAAAATCTTGATCTGTTCTCTGGTTCTGTCTAGGTTGGACTATGGCAATGCTCTCCTGGCTGGGTGTCCAAAACGTTGCATAGATAAACTTCAAAGAGTCCAAAATTCGGCCGCGAGGCTTGTGTTCAAGGCGAAAAAACGAGATCATATCACTCCTTTACTGCAGTCCCTACATTGGCTTCCTATTGAGGCACGCATCAAATACAAACTGTCAATACTTTGCCACAAATTCTTCTCAGGATCTTCCCCAGCTTACATTTCAAACCTTCTATCTATTTACTCTCCCGCTCGATCTCTTCGTTCTTCAACTGACCACTTCACCCTCTGCATTCCAAAAGTCCGAACAAAGTCCTTTGGAGAAAGAGCTTTCTCCTTCTCTGCTCCAACTCAGTGGAATTCTCTTCCTAAACCTGTCCGCGAAATCCCATCAGAGTCTTCTTTCAAAAGAGCATTGAAAACTCACCTCTTCCGGTTGTATTTTCCCAACTAAAAGTCTATGCCACGCCCTTCTGACTTGTCTCTCTCGGTCCCTGTCTCTCTCTCTCTCTCTCTCTCTCTCTCTGTTTCCGTCACACTCACACACTCTCTGTGTTTCTGTCACATTCACACACTCTCTGTGTTTGTCTCCCTCTGTCTCTCTGTCTCTCCTCTCTCTCTCTGTCTGTCTCTTACTTTTTTTTTTTCTTTCTTTTTTTTCATCCCCTTTTCTCATCCCTCCCCCCCCCCCCCCCCCCCCCCCCCCCTTCTGCCGTTGACTTGCCCGTGTTTTGGTCTTGCGGTCAGTCAACAGCGTCCAGTTCTCTGTGTGTGTGTGTGTGTGTGTGTGTGTGTGCGTGTGCGTGCGTGCGTGTGCGTGCGTGCGTGCGCGTGTGCGCGCGCGCGCGTGTGTGTGCGTGTATGAGTGTGGGTGGGTGCGTGTGTGCGTGCGCGTGCGCCTGTGGGTGTGGATGTTGGCGTGTAAGTGTACAGTATGTTATTATTGTATTGTTGTTTCTGTGCAGTCATATTTTAAAAGTTGTATATTTCCCATAGTTTTCGTGTGACGTGCTGTTTTATATTGTCTTAATTGATAAATGTTTTTAGTCAATTTGTGATTTTATGTATGACACTTTAATATGATGCTGTTAACTATATGTTTTTTGTTTGTTTTTGTTTTTAGTTTTTTTAAATGATTTGTAATGCATTTATATTGTTGTAAAGCGCGATGAGCCCATTGTGGGGTATCGCGCTATATAAGTATCCCTTATTATTATTATTATTATTATTATAATAGGCCTAATCATACAAGCCCAGCTAGGCATACACAAATACAGATAAACACACAGACCCAGAAGAGCAACAACACTCGGCTCCGGCTTCTGTACTGGAGTGAGGCTTTCGGATCGAATGAGTGTACAAATTCTGGAACCTAGGTTTACGAAACAAAAACTGAGACCTTGGCTTGTGTGGGTGTTGAGTGCATTCACTTTGAAAGACCTGCGACATACTGCTACATGTACCTTCATGTTGGATGTAGAACGTTGTTTCTTCTTCTAGTTTTCTGGAATAGCACTTGCCTCCACTGCTATCTGGATGTCATTTGTCGGACACATCACAGACTCACATCCAATGCGTTTGGTAGCTTTCTGTTCTGAGTTTCTTCAAAGTTGTTGTTGTTCCCTGGCTTACAGACTCCAGGGATCACTGACGATGTTGTGATATAGGAGCTTGTCATGGCTAAAGACAATCCCCGCATATAACTATGCAGAACATAATGTTCAGCATTTTGATGTAGCCTTGGTGTTCTAGCTTATGTCAATTGGTCTGACACAGACTTATGCCAAGGCGAAGAATCTCCTAAGTGAATGCACTCAACACCCACACAAGCCAAGGTCTCAGTTTTTGTTTCGTAAACCTAGGTTCCAGAATAACAGCATTTTGTACACTCATTCGATCCGACAGCCTCACTCCAGTACAGAAGCCGGAGCTGTTGTTTCTCTTCTGGGTCTGTGTGTTTATCTGTATTTGTGTATGCCTAGCTTGGCTTGTATGATTAGGCTTCCATGGAGCTTCTGGACCACTGGGATGGGGTCTGACCAGTACGTCCTATCTGATTTTGTTGGAAGAAAGAACAAGACAGCAGACTTGTCTGATAGTGATTGTCAGTGTCACATATATAATGACACTTTTTCGATTCACCAATATAATACTCAGAATAGAAAGACGTCTCATATATGCATGTGGCAGGTCGGAGGACATTAAAGAAAATCTTCTTCTCCAATGTAGGCCTATAGTTTTGCGGTAAGCGGGTGGTGGTTTAGATGAAAATAAGAGAAGAGAAGAAGACAGAGTGAATAGAAAAAGAGAGGGAGTTTTACTAATAATACCAGAGAGAGAGAGTGAGGGAGAGAGAGAGAGAGAGAGAGAGAGAGAGAGAGAGAGAGAGAGAGAGAGAGAGAGAGAGAGAGAGAGAGAGAGAGAGAGAGAGAGAGAGAGAGAGAGGACTATGGAGTATACTACTGGCTTCAACTCACGTCAATCACCGGATGCATCGACTACATGTCGATGTACTGAATCATCCTTCATCGCCTCTACTGGTGCTTCCGTACCATAGGCGCAAAGCGGATCAATGACGTCTTCTTCTTCTTTTTATAGAAGTAATTGACAGTCCACAAGGCAATGCCCAGACCCAACGAAAAAAAGACAAACAAAAACAAAACAAACAGATCCCTAACTATACATGGGTAAACGTAATTGGGGGTGGGGATGAAGTTGACTAGGGTGGGGGCGTCTGTTGAGGGTTTGGCAGTGGGGGGTTGTGGCTGAGAGCTCTGCTGACGCTGACTGCTCCAGGGTACGTCTGGAGTGTCGGTCCAATTCATGTGGTGCTGTAGCCTGGAGTCGAAGAATACTAGGGACGTCTTTGATATTATGGCTTCTGTTGGCATATTGGATAATTATGCCTATAATTTCCACGCTTTTTACACGGATCTGCTTATCTTAGCCCTTAGCCAGCCAGCATGCACTACTATTATTCAAGCGCATCATCCATCCAACATGCACTACTATTATTCAAGCATATCAACCAGCCAACCTGCACTATTATCCAGGCGCATCAGCCAGTCAACCTGCACTATTATCCAGGCGCATCAGCCAGCCAACATGCACTATTATCCAGGCGCATCAGCCAGCCAACATGCACTATTATCCAGGCGCATCAGCCAGCCAACATGCACTATTATCCAAGCGCATCAGCCAGCATGCAGTATGTGAACATCCATTAACGTTAGACCTAAGCTACACCAGGCGTTATAATTTATATGTATTCTAATACTCTACTAAATATTGTCAAACAAACACTTGTAAGTCTACATTAATTAGGCTTTTTTGTACAATAGAATAATTGATAGAAAGAAAGGGCGCTTAAATTTTTGTGATTTCAAGTTCGGTGTGACATATTGTGTAAAAACACATGCATAACTCAAAGTGAAAAGGAAAATTATTAAAGAACCGTGTTTAAAAACAAGCATTGCACAGTAATGTGTGAGCATGCGTATGTTTCGTTTTGACTTCAGAATCACTGTGGCATTCAGACCTGTTGAGGCCACCTTTTACTTGTTTGATAATTACCTTAGTGCAAGTTTGCTGCATTGTTCTTCACTATGTTTAAAATCTGTCATAATATGGGATAAACTCAAACATGGCAGGGTCACACCAGAAACCACAGGATATGGCCAACTTAAGTTTCAGAGTAGTTCACTGAATTACAAATAGGTCTTCCGAGAGGACTACTGGGTTAACGGAAGGGCACACTTCATCGTGGTTAGTGTTAATGACAACAGGAAAACAATTTTCCTTCAAGTTGAATACAACGAAACAAATAGGCCGCATAGAAAGTCACACGCAGGAAACCAGTCTTCGTTGCACAATGATGGATCTGTTAATAGAGAGGGGGTTTCCACAGATTTGTTTTGACTGGCCTGTCGCTCTGTTGCCGTGGTGGGGGTGGGGTTGCTCACGTGTACAGACACCTTAGGGTGTTTGCATTTTATTGTGTTTTTGGTTTTTGTATTGATCGATTGCAAGACAAATTTCATTGTTTTAATGAGATTGGGACAATAAATGATTGATTGATTGATTGAGATTTAGTTTTGCTTTGTTTTGATTATTTGAGTAAAACGTCGTTATCCCTCCCTTTTGCAATTTTTTAGAACTAAAAAGCAATCTTGATCTGATTAAAATGTATTGTTTTCTACACTAGGCCTCTAACAGCCTAAACCACACAACATTCCTGAATTTAATTTTCTCTTAGTAGCGCAATAAAACAGTAACCAAACATTGCTTACTGATAATAGTTTGACTTTTTTTTTACGAATCTTTTTGCTTACGACTCTCGATCTCGAAGTCTGTTTCCTTTTCATGACAATAGCCCTAGGCTGATCCTAACCATTTCCCCAGGACGGCAGAATGCTGCTTCTCAGTAAACATTTTCCAAAATTTGATGGTGTGTGTGTGTTAGGTTAGGTACATTATAGTCACAGAGGCGTCTCTGTGAAATTCGGGTTGCTCCCACCTGGAGAGCGCGTCGCAGCCAGAGGAGCGCCACCCTGTTTAAAAAAAAAAAATGTTTATGCGATTTTTGTGCGATTGATGAGGAAGGAAGGGAGGCGGGTAAATTTTGACCAAATGTCAACTTTTTCGTTGCCACTGGGTTTAACGCGTGCTAAGTGCATGGGCACACGGGACCTCGGTTTATCGTCTCATCCGAAAGACTCCATGTTCAGACCGCAAAGCCTAGTGCAAAGAGAGAGGAAAAAATCCCCTGTACCCAGGTTCGAACTCGGGTTTACTTGACACGAAGCGAACGCGCTACCACTGTGCCACTCTACACTATGTGTGTGTGTGCGGTTATCATTTGATTCTTCTGAGGATATGGCTGTCGGCATCAAATACAGTAGGCAAATATTGTGTACAAAAATAGGTTTTTCTCTACGATGTAGTATTACACGCTTTGCTCTTTCTTCGAAATGAAACACACAAGCGTTTTGATTTTCATATCTACTAGAAGCTTAATATTAAGTAAACTCAACGCGAGTTTAAAACTCAACTGGTAGAGATCGCAATTATGACCTCTGCTAGTAGAGTTTAAAATCTTACTAGTCGAGACTGAAATTGCGATCTCTACTAGTTGAAATCCCAATTCCGATATCTACCAGTAGAAATTAAAACTCTACCAGATTTCAATCTCTACGCTGACATAATGATAGGTATATCATGTGCCATGAGTATGCTACTAGTAGGCCTAGGCCCCTATATCCTGCTGTCTTCATCTCCCTTCATTGTGCATATGCTATGCCCAATCCGTGAAATTGCCTATTTCATGAAATGGGCAAAATGCTTTGCCCAATTTATGAAATGGACAATGTATATCACATTGATTTTTGAACCCCCATTCACACAGGTATTAAGATTGATTCAATCGTATCACACTTTTCTACATTGTATTTGCACCCCTATCCTGCCCCCCCCCCCCCCCCCCCTTTCATGAAACGGGCAATTTCATGGATTGGGCGTAACACATACATTATGCACACTTCTTGTGACCAAACAACGGAAATCCCTGGCCGTCCTTGATTAACAGGCACACACACACAGACAGTCACAGTCCATTAAGCCTCTGTATGCAGCATCATAGGTTTGTTTCCTTGTAGGAGGGTCTTCAGGATCTTACTCATGCTGGCCCTAAGGCTAAAACTCTTGTCTGTTTTTGCTTACTTGTTTGTTGTTGTTATTTTTAGAAGGAAGCTTTGTCGGTAACATCCTGCGCATGTTAGAACAGGCTCCACTGAACTGCACAAAAATGACTAAGCAGCACTGTGCTGTCTCCTCTTGATGGCTGACTTTTGACAGCTTATTAAAACAAGATTGCTCCCTTCATTACACATCTGTATTGTTACAAATTCGGGATTTTACTGGTGTTGCACTGCCTCCGGGCATTGCTTTCCCACCATCTTTATATCTACTAAGGTCCCGTATGTGTCATGTTTCAGACTGGGGGACGTTGAACAGATTTTTTCTCTTCCCTGCGGACTGCTGGTTTTAGTGTCTATTGGCCACTGCAAAGAACACCTTTTGCAAGAGTGAATGCCCTTGGTGGGTGGGGAAAGATGGTTGAGTACTGTCCAAACAAGGGAGTAACTCTCGCCAATAACCCTATTTGAGGCCACTTAATGGCTGCCTTTTGCAAGAGTGAATACCTTCACACGTAGAGAGAGAGAGAGAGAGAGAGAGAGAGAGAGAGAGAGAGAGAGAGAGAGAGAGAGAGAGAGAGAGAGAGAGATCAGATCATTTACTTTGAAGGAGCTGAAGCTCCCTGTATAATAAATACTTTTTTTTGTCCATGTGGGGCTTGGATGTTCTCAGACTAGCCTGGGGCGCCCAGCCTTACATTCCCTCTTGTGAGTGGGGTTAGTGGATCGTGGTGTTTATCAAGTTTTTATCACCTGTAGTAACAAGTTTCACTGCTGGTATTATTCAGTTTTCTGCCATCTTTGGTGATGAGGGCTAGCTAGATCTATTAATTTATGTCTCTCAGCAGCGAAATATCTTGTGAACCACTACAAAGAATCACTTCAACTCTGACAGACTGTTAAATTGTAGTATATGATCTGAAGCTGATATGACCTATGGGTAATTATAATCTTGTTGACCTTCATTTTGACCTATTGCAGGTGGGGGGGAAAAGGCAGGGGACTCAGCGACAGACTTTGTTTTATTTCTGCAGAGTGTGTGTGTGTGTGTGTGTGCGTGCGTGTGCGCGCGTGTGTGTATGCATGCATGCGTGCGCGCGCGCCTTCGATCATTACTTCAATTTGAGGCAAGTTTACGCCGCACATGTCTTGGCACTGACAATTTGCTGCAAAGACTTTTTATAACAAAACATTTGTCAACAGTAAAATGTCGGGAAAGCAATCGTATTGGGTTTGAAGGCAAGACATTACTGCGAGGGTGTGTGCACATATATGCGGAAACCCAACCGCAATTCTCAAAAGTACTGACAGTAAGAACTAAGAGGATGGGATGAATGGATGGGTTTTCAGTGTATATAAGTTACACCCAATCCGTGAAATTGCCTATTTCTTGAAATGGGCAAAATGCTTTGCCCAGTTCATGAAATGAACAATGCATATCAAATTGTTCAATTCCCGTTCACACAGGTATTGATTAAGGTTGATTCAACAGTAGCACACTTTTCTACATTGTATTTTCTCCACCATCCTATTAAATGCTACCCTGGGGCATGCCTGAGCCACATGTTTTATCAAATTAAGTCTGAATAAAAAAGAATTTAAAACTCATCTGCAGGCGTGATTTCTCATTCGTTTGAACCAATTCTTAATCTCAGTGTGTTTTTCATTCAGTCTTTTTATAAATGGCAAGTTTTAAATTGGCTATTTCACGAACTGGGCAAACTATTTTGCCCATTTCATGAAATGGGCGTAACATATGTACACACCCTCATATTTCTTGTTTCCAGGTGTTGTTTTTTGCGGATTGGGGATAGGCTATGCAGACTGGCTTCCCTGTGTATGTGCACACAACATGCAACTTTCATAATAACTGTGTGATGTCTGTGAGACAGATTCTTGATAACAACTGAATTTTTTTAATGATCTGCAGACAAAAAATGTATGCTTAAATGGCAGCAGCTATTTTGACTCTACTCAGGTACAGCAGCATGCAGAACAAATGTTCGTTATCTGTTTATGGTTAGTCTGTATATAAGATCAGCGCAACATATGCGATTGCACAGATATAACATTTCTATTTCCATGTGGTATGATCCCAAGGGAATTACTTTGAGCAGAGTCCACATACGTGCACAGGGTGACTTAAAAACAACTGAACAAACATGTTTAATAATTAACCAGTCATTTTGACTTTTCAGGTTTATGAAGAAGATAGAGTACATAAAAGGTTCAAATAGTTGTGTTTTTTTCCAGATGCCTTTCAGTGTTCTTGTTTCCATGGTAGCCCATTTTAAGGAGAAAAAAATTTGAACTGCAAAAAACACTGTCACAATTTCAATGCCTTTGTTATCCAAAGAAAATGCTTACCCATATGTGAGCTCAAAAAGTCAGGCTATATAGTACAATGTGGAACTTAAATGTTAAGAGCCACCCCCCACCCCCCAGCTTGACACCTTGATTATTAAAAATTCCATTACCGACCTTTTGTGGGTTGCATTTATACATCCCACACAATTACAAAAAACAACAACAACAAAAACCCAACTAAATTAAAATGCTCCTTTCTCACAGCTTTTATTCAGAAGAAACTCATTTTTTTCTACAAAGCAAACAATATTTTTCATGCAATGTTTACTCTACTCTACACAAATGGATGCCATTTTCGCCAAAAAATATTTTTCTTAACACATTCCAGGATTCAACAGGCACACTTCCATTCAGTCACATCCATTTTGATGCCTTGTCACTCAGTCACTCAGCCAACAGCTTTAGAATTTCCTGCAACAAATGATAAAAACAAAACAATTGATAAATTCAAGTCAAAATAATGAAAAACATAACAAAAAGCACAATATAATCTATTTATGTTTCTATCTTTGCCTTGGCTTAAGACCGTGTCAGATCCATTGACATAGGCTAGAACACCAAGGCTACATCAAAATGTTATGTTATATAGCTATGCGAGGATTGTCTTTAGCCATGACAAGCTCCTAGCATAACATCATCAGTCTCCCAAATCCCCCAAAGTCGGAGTATGGCTAACACATGGCAGGGTAATAAAAAAAAACACGGTCACACACGTAATGTTCTCATCCCTAGCTGATGCACTTATACGATAGTGTTCAAGTGCTTCCGCTGTTGGGATGATCCCTGGAGTCTTTTAGCCATGGTACGACAAAGACAACATATTTATATCAAAGATATTGAAAAGTAATGAAGTTTCAAATAGAATAATAAAAACAACAGTGTATTTCAATGTTATGTAGGATTACCCAGTACCTGCAGATCTTAATCTAGGATTTCTGAAAAAGGGGGGCAGTCTTTGCTGATGATACACAACTCCACAAGCCTGTATCCCCATCTACCATTCTTCCTTCTATATCTTCACTTGAATTCTGCATTCGCAACATCAAATCATGGATGCTACAAAACAAACTGAAGCTGAATGACGACAAAACGGAGGCCTTGTTCATCCACTCTCCATCTAGAAAACTTTCGTACCCAAAGCCTGATTCCATCTCTGTCTGTGACACTCAAATACCTTTTTCTCCCTCTGCTAGAAATCTTGGCTTCCACATCTCTCAAGATATGAATGTTGACTCACAAGTTCAAACTATCTGTCGGTCAGCATACTGTGAGCTGCGTCGCATTGGTACGATTCGCCATCTCCTGTCTATAGATACTACTAAAATACTAGTCTGCGCTTTTGTTCTCTCTAAACTAGATTATTGTAATTCACTCTTGTATGGCTGCCCCCAACACCTCATTGACAAGCTTCAAAAAGTCCAGAACTCTGCTGCCAGACTTGTCCTCAAGGTCTCTAAGTATCATCATGTTCAACCACTCCTGATATCCCTTCATTGGCTTTCCATCAAAGCACGTATTGACTACAAAATTTCCACTCTATGTCATTCTTATTTCTCTGGAAATGCCCCTAGCTACATTTCTGACATGCTTTCTGTCTATACTCCATCAAGGCAATTGCGGTCATCTTCAGATTCCAAAATTCTCTGTGTTCCTAGTACACGAACAAAAATGTTTGGTGAGCGCTCCTTTTCCTTTTCGGCCCCATCAGTTTGGAACTCCTTACCACGCGAAATCCGCCATATCCAGTCCTTGCAATGTTTCAAATCAGCTCTCAAGACCCACCTGTTCAAGCTACATCACAACCTTTAGGCCACATTACTTCTGGACTCTATTCTCACACACACACTCCCCTCCCCCTCATATTAGTTTCACTGTGTGTTGACTGCAATGTCTACGTCAGCTTTGTTGCGCGCGCACACGCGCGCGCGCGCGCGCGCGAGAGAGAGAGAGAGAGAGAGAGAGAGAGAGAGAGAGAGAGAGAGAGAGAGAGAGAGAGAGAGAGAGAGAGAGAGAGTGTGTGTGTTGATGCTTTGTTCAACTGAATTGTATTTTGTATTGTGTTTTTTGGGTGGGGTGAGTGGTGGTGATGGTAACGGGTGTGTGTGTGTGTGTGTGTGTGTGCGTGTGCGTGTGCGTGTGCGTGTGTGTGTGTGTGTGTGTGTGTGTGTGTGTGTGTGCCGGTACGTGCGTGTATGTGTGGGTGTGGTGTGTATGTGTATGCCTATTTGCATGTGCGTGAGCGATTATTTCGTGTTGTTGTTGAATTTGTTGCTTCTTAATTTTTGTTGTTGTTAAGCGCATAGAGCTCCACATTGGTGGAGGAATGCGCTATATAAATGATTCACTATTATTATTATTATTATTATTAATCTAGGATTTCTGAAAAAGGGGGGCAGTCTCCCCCCTCATATCAAAAAAAGGGGGGCACTCCCCCCTATCCATCCCCACATCACATACATAAGAACCAGTACCTCCCCCACCCTCGTACACAGACTTTAACACCTCAGTCAAGTCATCCAGGTTAAACAATCAATAACAAACGCACTTTGCACTGCCACTGTTGTCATTCTTTTCCGATGTTTTAGATGTAGAAGCCTTTTCTTCGAGGTCTTGGAACAGGATTTTTTTTCACTTTGCCTCCACGAAAATCAAAATCAAACAGGGTCCCTGCCCGCTTCATTTTGAAGAACATTCAAGATGGCAGCCGAAACTCCCGCAACTTCCTGTCGGTAGAACGAGAAGAACGCGATTGGTTGATTAACACTAAAATTTTGTCAAGAACCAATGAAATGTCGAGAAATCCTTCACTCCTGCTCGATACTTTCAGTTTGTCCAGACAAACTTAACAGACGACGAAGGTCTTCCCGCATCGATCGGTAAAAACTGCGGGCCGTTCCTTAAATGTGCGGGACTCGGCCCGCTCCCCGCGCCGATTATCGCGGGAAGGAACAAAATTTGGGGGGATTTTACCAATCCCGCGCTCTAGATTAAGCTCTGTACCTGCAATGTTGCTATTATGTGGAACTTTAGATGTAATCATAAATGGAATACATGTAACAGCTAGATCTGTATCAGTATGTGATACCATGCAATTTTCAGGTGTGTTTAAAAAAAAATAAAGTCACTTCTTTTTTTCTTTAATGTGCATTTATATTGAAAACGTTTTTTTAAAAGGTAAAAATTCACAAAAATTACTGTATTTTGGGGGACTATTTTTGTATAAGACGCACCCTCCAAATGTTACCCAAACTTCAGATTTTGTTAAATTTCTTTACTATTTTATTAGTCACATTATAAGGTGCAGGGGTCCGAGTCTGGGGGGAAAGTATCGCCTTATAGTCCAAAATTTCCCCCCAAGACAGAGTGTGTGGCTACCCACGTGGCGGGGTAATCAAAAACGGTCACACACGTAATGTTCTCATCCTTACCTGATGCACTTGTACCACAGTGTTCAGGTGCCTCGGCTGTTGGGATGATCCCTGGAGTCTTTTAGCCAGGGTACGTCAACAACAACAACAACAAAATAGTCCAAAACATACGGTATGTGTGATTAACAAAAGAACAGATTTTTACCTCCTTTTCTTTTTGATCACGGGGCCATCTTGCTTTCCTTTCTTGGAGAGTGGACGCTTTCTTTTCCCCAAGAACATTTCTAGGAAGGAAAGACAGAGGAGATTAGTAAGATTATTTAAAGAAAGAAGAATAAGAAAAATCATCAACATGTACAATAAGTCAGAGCATCCAAGAACAAAATTCAAGAAATAACTAACAAAGTCAAAAGAAACTACATTGCAAGACACTTTATAAGAAAAACGACAACTAGAAGCAGGCACAAACATATCAAAGAATCTTTATAAAATCGTAATATCTCTCATCGCTTTTCATTTTAGATTGTATTCTGTAAACACTGGAATTATCCATTGTCTTTACAATGGAAATGTGTGTGTTTTTGTGTGTGTGTGTGTGTGTGTGTGTTGATTGTGCCGTATGCAAAATTGAGTTATGTGTGTGTGTGTGTGCAGTGTGTATGTGTGTGCGACCCCCCCCCCCCCCATCACCCCCTTCCCACCCTCTCCACTTCTTCTTCGTCTTCTTATTTTTTTTTTTTGTTTGGTGTGTGTGTGTGTGTGTGCTTGTAAGTGTGTGTGTGTGTGTGTGTGTGCATGAATTGGAATGAATGGGAATGTTTGTAGTTTTATTTCTTTGTAAAGCGCCATGAATAGAATTTTCTAGATATGTGCGCTATATATTATTACTAAATGTTAACTTTTTTCATCTCCATAATTGCAAAACCTCTACATTGTTTCTGTGACAGTAATGCCATACATGTAGACTAAAATAAAATATTGACACTAATAACAAATCCTAGAAAAGTAAGGCGAGACTGCTTGTGCTATTTCAAGCTTCCGTTTTAATGTTACTCAAACTATCACAGACCTGGTTACCCCCTACACAAGTCTCGAGTAGTCTGGATAGCTAAAATGAATAGTTTTGGTGTGAAATGTGTAGTGCTACGCATTAAACCATCAAACACTGTTCACCGAAAATGAGTAGCAATCAAGAATCAAAGAGCACATAAGCGGATATTCCATGCGGAAACCCGTGCGCAATCCATAAATAAGTGAAACAAAGAAGGGAAAAGATTTGCGCATGTGTCCGAATTTCCCCTATATGCATAAACTTTTATCCTTCTTTCTTCCACTTATTTAGGGCGTTCCGTGCGGAACTTACGCGTCTAATGTGAACCCGGCCTTATGGTCAATTTTGAAGAGTAGTAGAGGTCCAAATTGAGTAGAAAACTACTCGAAAAGAGTAGAGTAAGCAGGTCTGCTACCATTACCTCACATGCGACGAATGAGCCCTACGAATGGCCTGCACAACCGTTTAGGACAAATCAGCCCCATCTGGGCCATGTGAGTTTTCAAGAGGTTTTGATTTCTGGCTTGAAACAACTTTCCAGCATTACGTCATGATCTAATTTTACTTTTAGTAATTTACTGTGACCTTTCCTCTCTTTAAAGCAACCAGTCACTACAGACTTCACTTTTACGTTATTGGGGGGCTTGAAAGATTGGGCTCTGAAGAATTCCTTAATTCTTTTTTTTAATTCCTTCATTCTATATATAAGCTGTTTCCGTCCATAGAAGGCAAATGATTAAGGTATTGAATTATTGATATTTTACTATCGATTAATGCAAGGCGTTGTCAATCTTTTATGAAAGTATTGGTACCCAACTTTTCAAAGCTTATGTATGCAAATTTGTGGTCCAAATTGATAGATAGCTTATTCATTTACCCCCCCCCCCCCCCCCCCTCCCAAAAAAAAAGGGTTATGTATACTTTACATCAATAGTTTTCTAGCTAGAATTTTTGTTGAATTATGACTGTCTATGACCCAAATGACTTTGGCACTGAAGGGGTTAAGGTTTTCTGTGTGTGTATAAAGTGTGTATGTATGTATGCCACTCAGTCATTTTTGACCATGATTGCCAATTAGCAGAGAGGGCAGATGCTATTCTGGCGGGCTGGACTAAAATTTGGAAATGCCTTGCCAAGAGTACATCCCCACTCTTTTGGCCAAAAGTATTTGAGGACAGCTGGTGTTGGGGAAGGTCCCCAAAGGCCAACTCTTTGGCAAAGTGTGTACGACAGAGCATACAGTATGCAACTTGTACCTTTATCAGGGTCTTTCCCCACTTCCTCCTTGAAATAGGCAGCATCGTCATCTGTGACAGACCAGACTTGTTGATTACTTCACACATCTTTGTAACAGATGATTAAAATAGCATAAAAAATAGACTGGCACAATACAAATTAAATACAAGCTTGATAAGGCAACAAGAAAATGTATTTGAAGTCCGATCTTAAGACTATGTAAGGCAACAAGAAAATGTATTTGAAGTCCGATCTTCAGACTATGTAAGGCAACAAGAAAATGTATTTGAAGTCTGATCTTAAGACTATGTAAGGCAACAAGAAAATGTATTTGAAGTCCGATCTTAAGACTATGTAAGGCAACAAGAAAATGTATTTGAAGTCTGATCTTAAGACTATGTAAGGCAACAAGAACATGTATTTGAAGTCCGATCTTAAGACTATGTAAGGCAACAAGAAAATGTATTTGAAGTCCGATCTTAAGACTATGTAAGGCAACAAGAAAATGTATTTGAAGTCCGATCTTAAGACTATGTACTGAATGTTCAAACAAAATGGTATGATTCGCAACAAAAGTACTGTAAATATTCACACAAACACAAAGTCCTTCACAAGATAGCATGACAAGAAAAATGTTGCAACTATGTACTGAATGTTCAAACAAAATGGTATGATTCGCAACAAAAGTACTGTAAATATTCACACAAACACAAAGTCCTTCACAAGATAGCATGACAAGAAAAATGTTGCAATTTATATAGCTTATTCAAAAAATATGTCGGAGCGAAAATCAGTTTTCTTCTTCTTCGATCGCTCAGAGTTTCCTGTCAATTATGAGAGCAGCTGCCGTCATGCGCCTAAGTAAGAAATAATTAGGCCCAGCATGTCCGACTTCGGCTGGAGAAAATCTTTTTGAAAGTGTTTCTTGAGAAAAGGCAGGAGAATGGACCGGAAAGGCAGAAAGATAGTAGATGACAGCAAGCAGAGGGAAAAGGCAGAGTCAAACAGAGTGACAGATTAGAGGAAGTTACAAGCACAGAACTTTCAAAAGGGGTGGGGGGACTATTTATACAAAAGACCCCCCGGTATCCCCACGGGGGGAGAAAATCAGTTTACCGGAAGATAATCCAGCGTCTTTGTCCTGCTGAGGGGCCTTCTTCTTCATTCCGTGCAAGCTCTTCTTTTTGTGCTTCTCTCGGGCCTCCTGCTTCTTCCGGATGTTCTCGTTCTGTTCCCTCTTTCTCTTCTCTCTCAGCTGCCTGCAACAGTTAAGTTCTTGCATTAATAACGTACATTCTAAAATAATAATAATAATAATAATGAGCATCTATATGCGCTTATTCTTAAACAAGCCCTAAGCGCTTATAATAAACAACAAATAAATGAATAACCCCCCACCCACCCACCCAAAGAAGCAGTAGAAAATATGAGAATGTCAAAAATTGCTTCGCACACACACACACGCGCTCGCATAAATGCGCACACACAAACAAAACACACACACACACACCACACCACACGCCCGCACAAACCACACACTGCACACAAACACACGCGCACAGAAGGGACAAAAATTACTTTCCAAAAGAAAAGAGCAGTCTACGATCTGAAGAGAGTAGTTTTGAGGGAAGACTTAAATGAAGAAAGGGAGTTGGCAGAACGGAGAGGAAGAGGGAGTTTGTTCCAAGTAGAGGAGGCCTGAAAAGAGAAGGAACGTTCACCAAGAGTCCTGGTGCGGTAACGAGGGATCTGGAGGAGAGAAGTATCAGGAGGAGCGTAACTGTCTAAGAGGTGTGTAAAGGTTCAGGAGATCAGTGAGATAAGAAGGCGCAAGACCATTCAGGGATTTGCAACAGAGCAGAGGAAAAGATAAAAGATAAGAAAAGAAAATAGTTGAAAGAAAGGCTTTTAATCAGTTGCAATCACTGAGCATGAAAGGATATCAAGAACTACAACTGTACAGTCTTTGAAGAAGTATTTCCGAGATACATCAAGATATTACCTTTTTTACATGTCTTTGCATTCTGGCGTAAATGCAGTTTTATTAAAATAAAACATGTTCTCTTTTCTAAAGTAATAGCATGCACACTCCTTTTTCCTCTCAATATCCCCCAGATCCATGGGTTTTGTTTGAGCCAAAATTGAGCATCGGTCGAGATGTGGTTCTTCTCATTAGATATAAGAAATTTACTAACACGAAAGACAGAGGGAAACAGGGGCTGGGGTGCTCACGAGACGAAGCCCTGATCAGCTCTGTTTTCTTTTTTTGCTAAAGATCCTAAACTAAACATATTAGTCTTCTCACCTCTTTTGTTCTATTCTGGCCTTGAAATTGTTCTGCCAACAACACTGTCAAAGATCTTCAACATTCCAGACTTCCCACCTCTTTTGTTCTATTCTGGCCTTGAAATTGTTCTGCCAACGACATTGTCAAAGATCCTCAACATTCCAGACTTCCCACCTCTTGGCTCTTCTGTTCTATCCTGGCCTTGAGGTTGCTCTACCTACAATGTTGCTAAAGATCCTCCACATACCAGTCTTCTGACATGAACCTTGTTATCAATGTTCGCTGATATCCGCCCAATAACGGAGTGTTCTCACCTCTTCTGTTCTATCCTGGCCTTGAAGTTGCCCTACCGACAATGTTGCTAAAGATCCTCCACATACCAGTCTTCTGACATGAACCTTGTTATCAATGTTCGCTGATATCCGCCCAATAACGGAGTGTTCTCACCTCTTGTGCTCTATCCTGGCCTTGAGGTTGCTCTACCAACAATGTTGCTAAAGATCCTCCACATACCAGTCTTCTCACCTCTTGTGTTCTGCATACTATGTCCTTAAAGATCCTCCACATACCAGTAATCTGACATGAACCTTGTTATTAATTTTCGCTGATATCCGCCCAATAACGGAGTGTTCTCACTTCTTGTGTTCTGCATACTATGTCCTTAAAGATCCTCCACATACCAGTCTTCTGACATGAACCTTGTTATTAATTTTCGCTGATATCCGCCCAATAACGGAGTGTTCTCACCTCTTGTGTTCTATCCTGGCCTTGAGGCTGTCCAGCTCCTCGGGGGTCTTGGTGACGTACTCGTGGTGCAGCACGGCCCCGTCTGCCAGGCCCTCCTCCACCTTCACCAGCTCCAGGGTCAGCCTGGGGCCCGCCTCCTTCAGCCTGACACACACAACAGAAAGTACTGAGTCAGGATGAAACAATGATCTTTAATGTCATATAAACATTTTGCAAACATCCAGATTCAAATCGTCTGCCAGGCCCTCCTCCACCTTCACCAGCTCCAGGGCCAGCTTCCTTCAGCCTGACACACACCACAGAAAGTACTGAGTCAGAGCAAACCAATTCAAATCGTCTGCCAGGTCCTCCTCCACCTTCACCAGCTCCAGCCTGGGGCCCACCTCCTTCAGCCTGACACACACCACAGAAAGTACTGAGTCACAGCAAACCTCCAGATTCAAATCGTCTGCCAGGCCCTCCTCCACCTTCACCAGCTCCAGGGTAAAAACAAATCCCCCAAAATTCCAGGGTCAGCTGCAGCCTGTGTGGTTGGGGTCTGCTGCGTGTGTGTGTGCGCCTGTGTTACTGCGCTGCGTGCGAGTCCCAACGTGGGAGAGGCGCGTTGGAAGGATGAGTCACTACTAAAAATAGATGGATGAGTCACAGCTAAGAATAGGGTGTAGAGTGGCACAGTGGTAGCGCGTTCGCCTCGTGTCAAGTAAACCCGAGTTCGAACCTGGGTACAGGGGATTTTTCCTCTCACTCTGCACTAGGCCTTACGGTCTGAACGTGGAGTCTTTCGGATGAGACGATAAACCGAGGTCCCGTGTACCCATGCACTTAGCATACGTTAAGCACAGTGGCAACGAAAAAGTTGTCATTTGGTCAAAATGTACCCCCCCCCCCCCCCCTTTTCCTTCATCATCAGTCACACAAAAATTGCATGCCAAAAAAAATTGGGTGGCACGCCTCTGGCTGTGACGCGCTCTCCAGGTGGGAGCAACCTGAATTTCACAGACGCCTCTGTGACAATAAAGTACCTAATAATTTTTTTTTTTAAAGAATAGATCTGTGCAATCCTCTGGCTGGCTGTTTTTACAGACAAACATCTTTACTCATTTATACAGTGGAACCTCCCTTATAAGACTTTCAAAAATCATCCAAAATGAGATCTTATAAGGGAGGGGTCTTATAAGGGAAGTAATTTTAATACTTACAAAGAAGGGAAATGTCTCAGAAAAGCAGGTCTTATGTGGGAGGGAGTCTTATAATGGGAGGTCTTATAAGGGAGGTTTCACTGTATAGATAGATATCCTCCCTCCCCCAACAAAAAGTAGTGACATCA
>JAGGCT020000128.1:0-17500 GCA_017654935.2 Phymorhynchus buccinoides
TATTATTATTATTATTATATTATTATTGTTGTTGTTGTTGTTGTTGTTGTTGTTGTTATTAGTATTAGTTTTATTATTAGTATTATATATAGTATCATACTCATCATCGTCATTCATCATCATCATCATCATCATCATCATTATCATCTCATCATTATCACATCATCATTATCATCATCATCATTACGATTTTCATCATCATCATCATAATCATCATCATCAACGTCTTCTAGCTCTTCCTCATTCCTCTCCATCATCATCAGCATACTATCATCATCATCATCATCTCATCGTCATCGTCATCGTCCATCATCATCACTATCATCATCACATCATCACATCATCATCATCGTCATCATCATGACAAACACACTACACGCGACCATTCCAATTCAGACAATAGGCAGCTAACTAGTTGAACTATATCGATCGTTTGCTAAAGGCCCAGCTACATCTGCATACGATTTGACTCCACTAACTATACGATGTGTGACGATTGCAGTGAGTCAATCATTCCGTTGACTACTTTTGCTAAAATCATTCACTTTTTTTTTGGTTCTCTATGATACATACCCTCACGTCGGCCACAATACACGCAACAAATCAACTTATATTATTAGTTCGTTTACGGGGAGTACATACAATTTAGCAACATCTAGTAGGGTTTCATCAGATTAAATTTTAGACAACTGGGAACCATTTTAACGTCAATACATGGCCTCATAGTAGGTAGGTAAACCATGTGGTTGATGACGATGTTCGGATACTAAGTGTTAAAGTTGAATATAACATTTTAACTATTCGAACATCACTGATTGCGGTAACCATATTGTGACAAATCTTTCAATATGTTCGTCCTTTGTGTCCCACAAAAACTCTGGTTTTCTTACGACAATAACATTTGTGTTTCTGTTTCTTGTTCTGCACGCAGGGTGCTCGGTATAAGCCTTCGAACTTGTTTGTCTATGCTATGTCTTTTCGTTGGGACTGCGTTGTTCCCAATGAATACAGATTTGCTTCAACAATGCCTCGCAGAATGTCAAATTCGGATCGCAGCGAAACCGAATCGGATGCGGTGTGGCTGGCCCTTGAGACTACTTCGTAAGGTGCGAAGATCCATCTTGAGTAGCACGGCATAACCTCTTCTCCTCTCTTAGATCAATGCTGTCTAGTCTGAGCGAAATGGGCCTGCTAGTGTTGCGTACACAACAATTCATCTACTTTGGATTTGTATTGTTGATATTACGGATTTGAAACACAAGTTTTTTTGTTTGTAAGGCTGTATGGTTTTGTTTGTATTTTATTATTCTGGTTTTGTTATTTAAGGGTGAGCTTCTCTTGTTTGTGTGTGTTGTGTGTGTGTAGTCTCTCGCGTCTGTCTCTCTGTCCTCTCTGTCTCTCTCTCCTCAATCTGCAATCGTCTCTCTCTCTCTCTCTCTCGCGGTCTCTCTCTCTCTTTCTCTCTCTCTCTCTTTTGTTTTAATCTCTCTATCTCTCCCCTCTCTATTCTCTCTCTCTCTCTCTCTTTCCTCGTCCATCTCTTTCCTCGGGTCAGATCTCTCTCTCTCTCTCTTTCTCCTCCCTCTATCTCTCTCTGTGCTACCTATGTGTGTGTGTGTGATGTGTGTGATGTGTGTGGTTGTGATGTGTTGTGTGTGTGTGTGTGTGTGTGTGTTGTGTGTGTGTGTTTGTGTGTGTAGTGTGTGTATGTTGTGTGTATATATAGAATTAGTGTGTGTGTGGGAGAGACGAGAGGAGAGAGAGTAGAGAGAGCGAGAATAGAGAGAAGATAGATAGAAGATGAGCGAGGCGAGAGAGAGAGAGAGAGAGCGAGAGAGAGAGAGAGGATAGAGTGAGAGACAGGCTTCAAACCGGTTTTCCACCAGGTTTTATTGACATTGTCATGATACAAGCGTATACATTATATTATTAACAGAGCAACTATCAGACTATAACGATATAACCCTTCTAGAAAACATAATCGTAATTACCTATACCAACTTATCCTTGTCTATAGGTTTTATTATTCAAACTAAGCTACCAATATAATGGGATGTAAAAAATCTGTAAACTGTGCAAACTAAATTAAATAAACGCAAGATCATCAGTCAAATACATTCATAAGAGTTTTTCTAACATTCAGCTGAGAAGTGTTCTTTTCGTAATGTGAAACTTCTGTTCTACAATGTTGCAAATAACCTATTAACTCATCATCTTTCCGAAGATATCAATAAAAGGATCGTCTGTCTTATCATATCCAAATAAAAACAGTTGGGATTTAGCTCTAATTTCATTATATTACTGTACAATTAAATACAAAAAATGTCTCTTTGCTTTCACACCTTCCGTCACAAAACGCACAACTTATACTTCTGTATATTTCTCTAAAACCCAATACCATTTCTCAATCTGACCAACTAACATCTGTGCCACTTATTGATAACTATCAACAGAATGTTTCTGGTTGCAGAACGTTTGTAGCCCTTTCCACCGCCGCCTTTTTGTTAGCAAACCGGCCCCCCCCACGCCACCACCCATTAAATTGAACAGGGTGAATCAATAACATGTATCTGCAGTATTGGGAATTTATATCTGTGAAATGATAACATTAGGCCTTCCTTCCCTCCCAAAATAAGAATAAGGTATTTATATAACAGGGCTCTGATTTGATGCTTTTAAGTGACATGGGTGTAAACCGTTGTGGTGCATACTGCACATTGCGGTGAAAGGGATTTATAGACTGAAACCAGGAACGTTTCTCGCTTTACACGTCTATTGTTTGAGCGCCAATGTTTGTTTATACATGATAGAAGGCCGATCTTGCATTCGTAACCTGAATGACCTAGCTAATGTCCCCTCCTTGGATATAGTCCTAACAAAGCCAAAACAATTAACTGTGATAAACGTTTACCATTATTTCCCAGTGTTTATGCCCCTGATTCAAACGATGAGGTAAACTACTATGTTTACATAGCCACTATCAGGGGAAATTTGTGTAAAGTTTTAAACCAGTTTATGTCCCTGTGTGCTACAGTGTTAGTAAAACGACAACACCATTGCTTCAAGTGCTATTGACTGTCAAGTTTCTAAAAACACTTAATAAATTCTAATTGTAGAGGATTTATTTCCAAGACCCGTTCTCTGTCATTTTTGGAGTGGATAGGCCTTTACTTTTAATACGTCTGCAGCGTAATCCACAATATTCCGGACATATTTGTTTGTCTCTACCGAAGCCAGCAATTTTAATGGTTTTATTTGCTGAAACAATGGGGGGCGGCAAACAGGTTATTCTCAACTCCACAATGTATCATATCATATTTAAAATATATAAATGTCAAGCTTGCAAGTATGATAATTAGGTTGTACGGTGTTTTTTGTCTCCTATCTGTGTATTTGAAAACGTGACCAACTAAGCACGCGCCTAGACCCCACAACCGCCACATTACCCACACGTGCATATGCACCGCGTGGACGCACACATACCATACACACACTTACGCACGGCGTACGCCGAACGCACAACGAACAAAGCACACACTCGCCCGCACCACGCACACGCAGCGCACACGCACGCACACGTGGCACACGCACGCACGCACACACACGGACACACAGGCACACACACACACACACACACACACACACACACACACATGCACACTCCATTTAAAGATAGCAGACTACTTATTAATTACCGTACTAAAAGAAACTTCCGAGGCCTTGTCTGATTTCATGCTGCTGAGAACCCATTTCTTATGCAAACACACCACACACCACACCACACGCGCGGCGCCGCGCGACGCACGGTCACACACACATATCATACGACCACCACACACACATACCTAGCACAACAGTAGGGGACGCACACACACCGCACACACAGGCGCAAACGCCGAACGCACAAGCCACGACACACACACACACGATGCAACATACCTCACACGCACTCGCACGCGCCACGCACACGAACGCACTCACAGCACGCACACGAACGCTCACAACTGCTCTCTCTCAGCAAGGTCACTCACTCACACGCCATCACTCACACCACCACATAACACACACACGACGACTGCACATCACACACACCACACAACCACACAGCACACACAACAAAACGTTCGTGGATTTTTGTTTCTACTTCACGCTCTGAACTCGTTTTCCTTCGTCTGTCATGGCACTGCACTCATATATGGACCCAAACTCCCCTTAGGTTGCCACACGCATACGCGCAACTTCTGTTCGGACGACCCATGCGCAGGTCCCTGCAAGCAGGTATAAGGGAGAAAGTCAAGAGTGTACACCTTGCAATCTGCTGAACTCATCTCGTAGAGTCCCATCACGCTTATGCTTTACTAAGTGTTAACATAGTTCCTCCGTACGAACTTCGGATTGGTGCGATGTAATGCGTAGCCGGCATCTTCCTGATTCTAAAGAGGGAAGATGGGTAGATGATAGAGGAGGGACGAGAGAGAGATAAGAGAGAGATGAGATGAGAGGAGAGAGAGAGAGAGAGAGAGAGCGGTATGAGAAGGAGATAGGTAGAAGATGGAAGAGAGAGAGAGAGAGATAGAGAGAGAGAAGAGAGAGATAGAGAGATAGAGAGGAGAGACGCATACCCTACAGAAGAACATTGCACACAATAATGAACAATTAGGAGAGATGAAAGGGCGAAAGACAAACAAGAGAGAGTGAGCAAGACAGACAGTCCAGAAGACCAACAGAGAGCCGACCGAGGGAGGACTAGAAGATGTATCGTAGACTGAGATGATTGAATATTACTGAGCAAAGGCACACATCTGCCACTCACACGATAATTATGGCTGCGAGTTAGAAGCTGACAGAGTAGTGAGAATATACTAACAGATGGACGAGATGACGCATGCATGCGATACGTGGAGGGAACAGAATAGGCGTAAATGAGAACCAACAACAACACTGCTAACAACAAACACAACACAAGACAGCATTAGCAACATAACTACTAGCAGCATCAGCAACCAAACAACAACGGCAGCAGCTCAACACGAAGTGCTCCAACAACGATTGCAACGTGCCTAGCGACTGGCAATTCCCTCGCATCATCGCCGAGCTACTCCGAAAAGCCGAATTGTGTCGCTGTGTACACCATCGATATAAAAACGCGATCAAAGCGAGGCACGTACACTACAAAAGAAGAACGCATCAAAACAGCACGTGCTTGTATATTGTTGTGGTGTATATATAGCCTTGGGGTTCGGAACCCGTGTATTTGAGCGCGCGCGATCATTGCGCACGGTACGCGCGCACAGAAAAATTCCGATTAAAAACTGTGTTTATACAACAATAATCATCAAGAATTATGAAAAAAACTGCATAAAATACAATGCCAAACATACGCGAGATATTAGCGATTCTGTGTGTTTTCGGGGTTTGAACCCCGTACCTGCAGCGACCTGACTTAAATGTAAAACTAAATACATACTTGATAGCTGGCATCTTGGCAAACTAGATATAAAACATATTTGATTAATAACTGAATATTTTTTGGTGAGAAAAACGAACGATAGCCAGAAGCCGGTACGCCGGCCGGACGGGGCTAGGCACCGGAAGCACGCCGGGGACGGATCAGACAGACAATAGTTCCCGAACCTCGGCTCGGGGACTACACAACAACTTCTTCTTCTTGCTGCGTTATCACAGTCATCGAAGGTCGTAATGTGGTAATGTTGTCCGTTTTTCGATTTTTCATTGTTCTCCGGAATCCCCGCTGTCATACAGTTACGACCGCGACTTCACGATTTCGGGGCAGCTCAAAGCAACACAACAACAACTGCTAACAACACATCACCCTCAACAGCACAATGTAACAATCGGCAACACATATGACACTCTTGGAATTACTTAAACAAAACGCGCGTAAACCACATAACCAAGTACAAATAGCGAGTCAACCTGTGTTGTCTTATGCCATGATGTCAGCAACACGACATACTCAGGACTTAGACATACATATATAGCACTCATTATCCTGTCGCGTCTGTCGTCTGTCCCCCTGTCTGTCTCTCTCTCTCATCTCAAAAAAGAAGGACGTCTCTCTCAAGTGCATCATCTATCCTCTCTCGTCATCGTCGTCTCTCGCTCTCTCATCTCTCTTCTCTCCTCTTCCCTCTTGTCCTTCTCTATCTCTTCTCGCTTTCTCTTGTCTAGAATGCATATCTGACCCGTACTCATTTCTCACTGTCTTTCTCTGTCATCTCTGTGCTCTGCTTTCTCTCTCTCTTTTCTTCTCCCATCTCAGTCTCTCTCTCTCTCTCTCTCTCTCTGGCCTCCTCAAGGATGTTCTCTCTCTTCTCTCCTCTCTCTCAATCTTCCGTCTCTCTCAATCTTATCTCTCGTCCTACATCACTCCTCGTCTCTCTCTCCTGCGTTCATCCTCTCTCCTCCCTCTCTCCGACTCCGTCTCTCTCCTCCTCCTCTCACAAGTTCATCTCTCTCGTTCTCTCTCGTCTCTCTCTCATCTCTCTCGTCTCTCTCTCCCCCCTTCACTCTCTCGTGTACCAGTTCCATATATTTACGGGCACAAAGCCCACTCCAGCTGCTATCTTGTTTTTTCAGTATAACGGTGGGTTTTTTTCATGACAGATGGGGACTGGAATTTATCTAAACAAGGGTGCGTGACTGTCCCTTAATGACGACTACCACGATGGATGATGGTGATCAATATGTTGATGGATTCTGCTTCATGAAGATGTGTGATGGATGATGTATGATGATGATGATGGTTGTGATGAATTGATGATGAATGATGCGGAGTGACGATGATGGATATCATATGATATTGGATGGATGATATGATTATGATGATGGTGGAATGAGATGATATGATGATGATGGTGGTGATGATGATGATGAGTGATGATGATGATGATTGCTGATGGTGATGATATGAATTCTGAGATGAATGGTGTGCTTGATGATAGAATTTTGGTGCTGTGACGAAGATTACTGCTTTGTTGATTCTGTATAGTTTATTGAATAGAACGACGTGAAGACAGGAAAATTATGATGATGAATGCTGATGACATGAGACGAGTAGCGATGATGATGATGATGAATGATGATGCTGTACATTTGCTGATAAGGATGTGATGATGATAGATGGATGATGGTCAATGATGAAGGTACTATGCACGATGATGAAGTGGTGAATGATTATGATGATGATGATGAATGGTGGTGATTGATGATGATGATATGCTGATGACTTGAGAATGATCCAATATGATGATGATATGATGAATAGAATGATGAATGATTATGAGGTGGTGATAGAATGATGATATGATTATGATGCTGAGATTAATGATGATGATGATTATGGTGAGAATATGATGATGATGTGGGTGGTTGATGATGTCTTGTGCTGGTGATGGTGACCGCATGCCGCTGTTGCATGATATTTTTGTATGTATACTTGATGAGCTGAAAGCAAGAACAAGTGTGATAAGGATGGATGATTATGAAGACTGATCACGATGATAGATATGCATAGATGATGATGATGATGATGTTATGGCATGATATGATAGATAGATATCAGGCATGATGAGAACGAATCACGATGATGACCTGCTGGATGATGATGATGATGATGCTGATATAACAATGACGATAGATGAATGATGATCGACGACGATACGATGATGATGGCAAATAGAGATGAATGGATGATGCTGCATACTGAATGCTAACGATGTATGCTGATGATGATAGATGATTCATGATACGATGATAACGAAGAATGATAGATGGCAGTTTGTGTTGTTGTTGTTGCTCTTCTGTAGTTATCGTTGTATGTTGCACGGCTTATGATAGCCACTTTGCTTTTGTGTCCCGCATCTCGACCCCCTCCCAGAACACCCACCTCCCCCCTCCACACGCCCGATCTCCTCGCACACTTTCTCTCCCTCTCCGCATCTCCTCCTTTCTTTCTGTCTTTCCTCTTTCTCTCTAAGAGCTTTATGTCTCTAATAATAGCCAGGAGCCCATCCCTGTTTGTATATATTTTTTTAATAGTTGTGAACGGTGTGTGTTCCTTTTTTTTATTCATGTTGACAGCACGCTCCACCCACGCGCCGACCCCCTTCTAGCGGCGCTGAGTTTGGGACATCAAACTCAGTCATTGTAAATTCTCTCTCATCTCTCTCCTCTGTTCCTCTCTCTGCTTCGTCTACATCCTCTACTCAGTGGTCTCTCTCTCCACTCGTCTGCTCGTCATCTTCTCTCGGTACTTCCCTCTCCTCTCTCTCTCTCTCCTCCGCCTCCCTCGATCTCTCTCTCTCGGTCTGCTACTCAGAATCTCAGTCTCGGGTCCGATCTCTCATCTCATCTCTCTCTGCTCTCTCTCTCTGCTATTTGTGTACGTGACTGTTGATGCAGCAGAGTCATGGCATTGATATGAACTAAGCATTCGTACTCTCTGTAGCTTTCTGTCTATCTTCAAACTCTGATCTCTCTTTCTGTCTGTTCGCTCTCTCTCATCTCCTCTCTGTCTTTCCTCTCTCTGTCTCTTGCTCGTCCCATGCTTCTCGTCTCTCTCCTTCTCATCGTAAGCGAAGTTCCTCTCAATCGATTCTCTCTCTCTCTACATTTCGTATTCTTCTCTCTCATCTCCCTCTCTCTCTGTTCTCGCTGTCTCTCTGCTCTGTCTCTCATCTCTCTTCTTCTCTCTCTCTCTCCTCCTCTCTCTCTCTCTCAACTGCGGAATCAAATCTCGCTCTCTCATCATAGCACCATGCATCTCTCTCGTCTCTCTCTCTCTCTTATGCATATTTGTTTACGAACTTCATCATGTTAGGTCCTAGGTGGCACTTGTTGATGACGAAACCACCGATATTATGTATTCGTATTCGTACATCTGCTCTCACTCACTTGCGTATCGTATTCGTTTCTCTCTCTCTCAGTCGTCTCACATCCTCTATCTCTCTCATTATCTTTTTGCTAAAGCATAGATCACCCAAGCTGAGACAACAAGCAAACGAAACAATCAAACGAATACAAAACATGTAGTTTGTGGCTCCTGCCTTTTCATCTCTCTCGTCGGTCGTTCGTGTATTGCCGAGCGTGAGCGAGAAGGGGTGTGGTGCTTAATAGAGTTTCAGGGATTGGCATGTGATTATTTGTCATCTGTCCTGTTAGGATCCTGCTAAATCCGAACGCCTCATGTACATGTTCATCGTTCGCCCACTCTACCCTCCTTCAGTTTCCAGCCATCCGCTATTTTAGTCTGTCTGTCTGTCTGTCTTTACTGTTGGATCCACCTTTGTCTGTCTGGACAGTGAAATAGTTTGTCTGTGGGTACGTTTCAGTCTTCTTTTTCTTTTTCCTGGTTCCTCGACCATCCTTCATTGTCCCTGACTACTGTTTCTGACTCTCCTATGTCTGTCCTCTCTCCACTCTAGCTGCTGTCTGACATAATCTCTCTGTGTCTTCTCGACTCTTTCTTGTATGCCTCTGCTCTGCTGTCATCTGCCTGTCCTGTATCTCTAGGTCTCTATTCTCTGTCCTCTTGTCTCTCTCTCTCCGGTCCAATCTCTCTCTCTCTCTCTCAATCTCGTCTCACGGTCTCTCTCTCTCTCTCTCTCTCTTTCTGCCTCCTCCTCTCTCTCTCTAATCTCTCTCTCTCTCTCTCTCTCTCTCTGTGCCTCTCTTCATCTCTGTCTCTCTGCCGCTCTGCACTCTCTCTTGTCTCTCGCTCTCTCCATCCTCGTCAAACCTCAGTCTCTCTCTCTCTCCTCCTCTCGACGCTCTCTCGTCTCATCTCTGTTCTACTCTCATCTCTACCTCTCAGTGCTTTCTCTCTCTCATCTCTGCCTCGTCTCTCACTCTCTCTCTCACTCCCTCTACTCACTCTCGCTACTCATCTCCCTCTCTCGCTCTCTCTCTCTCTCTCTTTCTCTCCATCTCTCGGTCTCTTCTCTCTCTCTTCTTTTCTCTCACTCTCTCTCTCTTTGTATGATGCACGTGTGCGTGTGTATGTGTTATCTCTCTCTCTCTCTCTCTTGCCATCTCGCTCTCTCTCTCTCCTCCCAACCGTCCCCCTTCCTCTCGTACTCCAACTCGCTTCCCTCTCTCTCTCTCCGTCGGTCCTCTGCTCTCTCTCTCTCTCCTCTCTCTCGTCAAAGCAAGAGCGTGTACCACTAAATAGATTCGTGCCGGTTCCGACAGTCTGTCACGAGGGTGAAGCTGGGAACATCAGAGTGGATGCGACTTTAGTGTCCTGGAGGAACAAAGCCAACAAATCGGTGTTTATCTTGTTTTTCCCCCCTTCAATCTTGGGTAAATACTCTCGCTAATTGAACAGTGCTATGAAGACGAATTATTGGGTTAGTGGTCTATGCTACCGTTTGATGGGTGAGACATTTTGTTTTGATTGTTAGTACTATGGCACGCATGTCCATTCACTGTCTCCACGTCTGTCTCTGCTTCTGTCTGTATGTTTCGTTGTCTATTTGTTTGTCTGTCTCCAACTCTCTCTCTGTCTCAATATCTGTCTCTCTCTCCCCCCCTCCCCTCTCCTTCCCTATCCCTCCCCCCCAACCGCCTCCCCTGACCTCTCTCTCTGTCTCTCAAATCTCATCCGTCTCTCTCTCTCTCTCTCTCTTCTCTCTCTCTCTCTCTCTCTCTTTCCTCCCCCTCCGATTGTAATGACAATAACCAGTGCTCTCTCTCTCTCGCTCGCATCTCTACTCTCTTTCGCTCTCTTTCACTCTCTCTCATCTCTCTCTTCTCTCTCTCTCTCTCCCGCTCTGTCTCTCTCTCCCTCTCTCTCCCACCCCCCCCCCCCCCCCTCTCTCTCTTCTTCCAGCCCTACCTGCTATGAACGCCCTCTCTTTTTTGTAAATTCCCCGTATTAATTGGCCAAGCAATAGGTACCACTTAATAGATTCGTATCTGCACATTTTCATTCACTCTCTCCATGTCTATCTCTGCGTCGTCGTCTGTCTGCTTAATTGTCTGTCTGTCTGTCTCCAACTCTCTCCTCGTCTCTCTCTCTCTCTCTCTCTCTCTCGTTCTCTCTCTCCTTCTCTCATTGTCCTCCCTCTCTCTTCGTCCCCCTCTTCTTCCTCTCTCTCTCTCTGGTCTCTCTCTCTCCCGGCTGCCTCTTCTCTCTTCTCTCTCTCTCTCTTCTTCTCTCTCGCCGTCCTCTCCTCATCTCCGTCGTCCCCGCGTCCCACGTCCGCCCCTCTCTCTCCTGCTCTCATCGTCAACTCTCAAACTTCCTCTCTTCTCCTCGGGGTCTCTCTCTCCTCTCTCTTCGTCACTCTCTCCTCTCGTCTCTCGTCTCCGTCTCCTCCTCTACTCTCTCTCTATCTCCTCTCTTCTCTCTCTTCTCTCTCCTCACTCTCCTCTCTCTCTCTCTCTCTCCCTCGTTCTCTCCCTCTCTCTCCATCTATCTATCTCTCCATCATCCTCCTCCCTGTCATCTAATCGTAGATCCTCTCCATCTCTCCTCATTGTTAATTGTTCTCTCTCTGTGGGTGTTTCCTCTCTCTAACCGTCCCCCCACCCCGGCGCTCACACCTCTGTTTATCTCCACCCCCCCCCCTCTATCTCTCTGTCTCTCTCTCTCAATCTCCCCTAGCAAGATCCATCTCTTCTTTGTAAACTCCCGTATTAATAGCAAAGCAGAGTCTGTACCACTAAATAGATTCGTGCCTGCACGAACAGTCTGTCACAGGGTGAAGCTGGGAACATCAGAGTGGATGCGACTTTAGTGTCTCGGAGGAAAGACGAACAAAAAAACCGAAAAATCGGTGTTTACCTTGTTTTTCCTCACTTCCATCTTGGGCAAATACTCTCGCTAATTGAACAGTCCTGCGAAGGCCTAACCACACTGCATATGATTTGACCCCAACACGGTACGATTGTGACGATGTCTGTGAGTCTTCATGATTCACGTGAAATACTTCCGTCTAAAAAAAATAACTTATATTTAAATTATTTCCGGTAACCACACTCATGTAGACCGCAATGCACGAATCAAATAGACTATCTCATACAAAAATATGGATATTCCATCAGATATGGTGAATGTGTGCAGTAAGGTTATGGGTACAAGGCAGAGTGGCATGCAAGAATTGTATGACAGACAAGTAGTCGAGAAAATTATTAATAAGAATAGTCATGTTCTGGCAAAATATTATGAAGTGTTGCCATCGGGCCGTCGATACAGAACTCTAAAACTGAAAATAAGAGCACAGAAAACTTTCTTACCAAGATCAATTCATCTGTTGAACTCTTAATGCACTGCATCGAGTGATTGTTTTGCTGAGCAGCCCTGTCCATCTCCTTGGGATTGTATTTGTGCGAGCCTATTTGTAGTCCTTTTGTTCTGCAATAGATTACTGCTGTGTATGTCCTTGCCTAAATTGTCTGTGTAGAGATGGTGTAGGTACTATTATTGCTGCATTTTTAAGCGTTATTCTTGCCTCGCGTTTTTCAACTGATTCAGTGATTGTCCTTGATTTAAAATGTATTTTAGAATAGTATTTTTTAAATGCGTTCTGCTTTTACTGGACTACTTGTTCGTATTTGTCCGGTTTGTTAATTTTACAACATTGCAGTGTTATTAGTTACTAGTTCATATTCTGTGTTGTTTATACCATGTGTTCATTGTGGTTTTTCTTATGTGCACCTGTTACTGCAATGTATCTGTTATGAGAATAATCACAACATGTCAAAATCGGATGGTAGTGAATCGAATCGTGTGACTGTACCTTTTGTTTGTGTCCTGGGGGGAACCTCCCCTGGGGGAACAACAAATCGGTGTGTTTCTTGTTTTTCCTTCCTTCAATCTAGGATAAATGACTCTCGCTAATTGAACAGTGCCATCAAGATGAATAATTATTAGGTTAGTGGTCTACGCTACCGTTTGATGCGTGAGACTGTGTTTTGATTGTCAGTACTATGGCACGCATTTCCAGTGCTTGACACGTTGGAGTGATCTTTAGTATTTGTCTTTTTTGTGTCTGTCTGGTTATGTCTCTCTTTCTCTCTGTGTATGCGTTTTCTCTTTGTTTGTGTCTCTGTCTGTGTCTGTGTCTGTGTCTCTCTCTCTCTTCTCTCCCGTCTAGTCCATCTCGTCTCATCTCGTCTCTCTACCCCCTCCCCCTCTCCTCCTCATCTCTCTCTCTCTGTCTCATCCGCTCGTCTAATCGAACCTCTCTCTCTCTCAGTCTCTCTCTCTGTTCTATCTGTCTGTAATATCTCTCTCTCTCTCTCTCTCTCTCGTTCTCTCTCTCATCACTCTCTCATCTCTCTCTCTGTCTCTCATCTCTCTCTCTCTCTCTCTCTCTGTTTATCTGTCTCTCGTCTCTCTCTCTCTCTCTTCTCACTCGTCTTCTCTCATCTCTCTCGCTCTCTCTGTCTCTCTATATCTCTCTCTCTACTCTCGTCTCTCTCCTCTCTCTCTCTCCTCTCGCTCTCGTCACTCTGTATGTGTCTCTCTTCAGGGCTGGGTGTAAGAATGAATTTATGCGTATCTCATTTACTTTGTATAAATACAATTTCATTCGTTCGATCGTTCTCTCTCTCTCTCTCTCTCTCTTTTCTTCTATTCTCTCTCTGTCTCCATCTCTCCTCTTCTCTCTCTCTCCACTCGTCTCTCGCTCTCTCTTCTCTACAATCTCACACTCTCTCTCTCTCTCAGATCTCTCTCACTCTGTCTCTCTCTAACTCTCTCTCTCTCTCCTCTCTATCTATCTCTCTCTCTCTCTTCTCCCTCTCTCTCTCCTCCCCTCTCTCCCTCTCTCTCTCTGCTCTCTCTCTCTCTCTCTCCCTCTCCTTTCTCTCCCACTCTCGCTCTCTCTCTCTCTCTCTCTCTCATCTCTCTCTCGTCTCTCGATCACCTCTCTCTCTCTCTCTCTCCTCCTCTCAACTTCTCTTACGTTCTCTCTCTCTCTCTTTCTCTCTCTCTCGTCTTTACTCCTACTGACAGCAAAGCAAAGCAGTATTACCCTAATAGTAGATTCCCTTCAGCACGATAGACCTGTCACTGTGTAGATTATCTACCTACCCACAAAAGTAGGACAACACTGTCACAAAAACAATCCCTGTTTATCTACTGCTTGTCCTTCTACACGAGTCATAAAGGTCTCTGTACACGTGAACATTTTTCATTGTTTCCCCATGGCAACACAATCGTTTGGCTAATGTCTCCTCTGTACACGTTAACATTTTTTCACTCTTTCCCCATGGCAACACAGTTGATAGGTGCAGTCATATTAAAGTCTCTGTACACGTGAACATTTTTCACTCTTTCTCCATGACAACACAGTGATATGCAAGTCATACTACAGTCTCTGTACACGTGAACATATTTCACTCTTTTCCCCATGTCAACACAGTGATATGCAGTCATGCTAAAGTCCCTGTACATGTGGACATTTTTTCATTATTTCCCCATGGCAAATTAGTGATATGCAAGTCGTGCTAAAGTGTATGTACACGTGGACATTTTTCATATGTCCCCATGGCAACACCGTGACATGCAATTCAGACTAGTAAAGTCTCTGTACACTATAGGAGGAGTGTTTCACTCTTTCCCCATGGCAAACAACACACAGTGATATGCAAGTGTTGCTAAAGTCCCTGTACACGTGGACATTTTTCATTATTTCCTCATGGCAACATAGTGATATTCAAGTCATGCTAAAGTATCTATACACGTGGACATTTTTCAGTATTTTTCCCCGTGTCAACACAGTGATATGCAAGTCATGCTGAACTATCTGTACACGTGGACATTTTTCAGTAGTTTTCCCCGGTGTCAACACAGTGATATGCAAGTCATGCTGAACTATCTGTACACGTGGACATTTGTCAGTATTTCCCCATGTCAACACAGTGATATGCAAGTCATGCTGAACTATCTGTACACGTGGGACATTTTTCAGTATTCCCCATGTCAACACAGTGATATGCAAGTCATGCTGAACTATCTGTACTGAACTGTCTGTACACGTGGACATTTTTCAGTATTTCCCCATGTTAACACAGTGATATGCATGTGTTGCTGAAGTCTCTGTACACGTGCACATTTTTCACTCTTTCCCCATATAAACACAGTGATATCAAGTTCAAGTGTACTTTAATATCTCCAACAGACACATCCAGGTTAGGTGCAACAACATGACATAGATACAACATAACTGAAAGAACATTAATATATATGCAAGTCAGACTAAAGTCTCTGTACAAAGTGAACATTTTTTCACTATTTCCCCGTGGCAACACAGTGATTTGGAAGTCATACTATGGCCTGGGATATCACTGTGCTGCGGTGGGGACAGAGTGAAAAATACAGTATGTTGTGGGTTAATACGTTAAAGAAGGCGATCTTTAACCCTTTCATCGCCAGCCATCTTTGAGCTAAAAATTTCCATTAAACTTTCTTGGCTGCAGAAAATATTTTTGTCTGCAATATTGTGGGATTTCTCTGTGACACATTTAGAATACGGGTCAATCCTTAAACTACCTAAATTTAGGAACACAATATCATTGAAAAATAGACCCTGATTTCAAGAGTTTTAGTGACATGGGTGTTTAAGTCATTGTGGTGCAAAAATGTGACATTGGCGGTGAAAGGGTTAAAGGGTGAGGATGGGTGAGGAACCGGGATCTAATTTTGTAAAAAAACTAAAAAATGTTTTTTTAAAGTGTAGATTTTAATGTAAGCGTTTATCATTATAATTTGTGTCGTTTATGTGCATGCGTGTATCATGACTCGCAGAACAATTATCCTTGTAAAGAACACAATCGATTGATTGATTGATTGGTTGAGACCTTTATCAAGCACGACTAAATACCTCCAGCAAATTATAATGCGTCATCCTATCTGATCTCCCCCCCCCACCTTCCCGCTTTAAAACTGAGTTTTCATATATAATATCGTTTTGGGGTTTTTTGGTCGTTTTTTTTGGTTTTTGTTTCTGTATGTTCTAAAAACAGAACATTTCTCAGTAACAAAAGATTCTTGTATCTGTATTTACTTTACTTATTAAGCTGTCAGTTTATGTGTATTGCATAATGTATGTACTCCCGTGTCCATTTATGTATTTTTTTAAATTAGTTTTGTGTCCTTTTGACAAGAGGGGGAGTCGATTCTTCTTCTTCTTCTTGTTTCTTCTTCTTCTTTCTTCTTCTTCTTCTTCTTCTTCTTCTTCTTCTTCTTCTTCTTCTTCTTTTCTTCTTCTTCTTCGTCTTCTTCTTCTGGTGTCCCAGGCCATATGGCCATACTGGGTAAGGTACGTATGTGTCACGTTTTTCAGTTTTCACTGGTCTCCCCGCTGCATTCAGCCGACACATTCCAATTTCGGAGGAGCTCAAAGGAGGAGGGGGAAATAACCCCTATTTATTTTTTGTAACAGGCTTTTTCTTTGATTCGTGTATTTGGGGTGTACATGGGTTTAGTGAAAGGAGATAGTACAGCTGTTTTTAGACGGAAGTATTTACACGTGAATCATCATGACGCACGGGCATCGTCACAATCGTATCGCATTTGCGTTGAATCGTACGCTGTGTAGCTGCGCCATAAACCACGTGATAGCAGTGCCAAAGTCATTGGTCCTGCTCAGGCCATAGTAGACGGTAGGCCTAGACATGCATTTTTTATTTATTAAAATTCGATGGCTTGGAGTCAAAACGGACTATCTTTAGATAGTCCATTGACGTATTATTGGATTTATTACAAAAAAACTAAGAACTTGTATCAAACAATGACTGCAGGATTTGTTTTTTTTATAAAGAAAATTGATATAGCGCTTCACCTTTAAGCTCTAATCGCTTTTCAATTGCATTAGAATGATTCATATTAAAAACAACCCCTTACATACCCCCCCCCCCTATCCTTCACATTCTTACACCACACCAACACGCACACACACACGACACACACACACACACACACACACACACACAAACACTCACATACACACACACACACCAGTGCACACACAATGGTACATACGCACACGCGAAGCACACGACGAACGCACATGTCTACACGCCGATCGCACGCACAACAAGGCGCACGCACACTTGCTAGCATGCAGTGCACACACACACATACAGTCACACAGCTGCACACAGTCACACACTCACACGACACACACAGCCACAGCACACAAACACACACGAAGAAAACACATGCACCACACACACACACACACACACACACACACACACACAGAGACGCACGCGCTCTTGTTCTTAAAATACAATTTATTAATGTTCCTAATAAGTTCAATGCTGTCAATGGACTATCTAAAGATAGTCCTGTTTTGACACCAAGCCATCGATTTTCATCCAAGAAAAGGACGTTTTTGCGTTAACATTCCCTTATGAGCATAGGTACGAATGTAGTAGTGTATCAGTCCTGTTGGTCAGAAACGGTAAGTAAGGATAAAAGCGCTACAGAAGCAACCCACAAACCAAAATCAACAACCAGTCAGTC
>JAGGCT020000128.1:22500-37021 GCA_017654935.2 Phymorhynchus buccinoides
ACTCTCCTCTTTCTCTCCCTCTCTCTCGTCCACTCTCATCTCTCGTCTCTCCTCCTCACTCTCCCCTCCTATTCTCTCTCAACTCTCTCCACCTCTCTCTCTACTCCTCTTCTCCTCTCACTCACCCCTCGTCAAACATCTCTCCATCTCTCCTCACTCTCTCACTCTCTCCACTCCGTCTCACACTCCTCTTCTCACACGTATCTCTCTCCTTCTCTCTCTCTCTCTTCATCTCTCGGCAACGCTCATCTCAACCTCTCTCTCACTTCTCTTTCACTCTCTCTCCCCTCTCTTCCCTCTCTGCTCTCCTCTCCTCTCTCTCAACTCACCTCTCACTGTCATCTGTGCTGATCATCTGCTGTCTCTGAACATCTCGTATCACATGTCTCAATCTCTCTCTCTCTCTCACTCTCATCACTCTCAGTCGTGCACTCTCAATCTCTTCTCTGTCTCATCTCACACTCCTCAACTCTCTCTCACATCACCTCTTCTCACTCCTCACTCTCTCTCTCTCTCTCTCCTCTCTCTCCTCACCACCTCCCCTCTCCGTTAATCACTGCATTCTCACCTGGGCTCCTCTCTGTAAAAATGTAACTCTCTCTATAGTGTCTGATTCTGTCTTCGTGTCTCTCTGTGTCTGCCTCTCCTCGTCTCTTTCTGTATGGTCTGGTCTCTCTGCTGAGCTCGTCGTCTACTCTCCCTCTTCTCCATCTCCTCTCACGTCTCTGCTCGTTCTACTTTCTCGAGCTCCTCCCTTTCTCTCTCTCTCTATTCTTCTCTCTCTCCTCATCTCTCATCCTCTCCTCTCATGTCGACATCTCCTCTCTCGTCTCGTCTCTCTCTTCTCCCCTCTCCTTCACATCCTCGTCTCCTCGGCCTTCTCTCTCGTCTCTCAACGTCTCTCTCCTCTCAAGTCTCTCTCAGCACTCTCTCTCTCACTCTCTACTCTTACTCAGTCCTGTACTCTCTCACTCTCTCCTCGCTCTCTCTCTTTCTCTTCTGTCATCTCTCTCTCTCTCCCTCATCCTCTCTCTCTCTCACTCTCCCTCTCTCTGCATTGGAACTCTCTCTCTCGGTCACTCTCTCAAAGAACTCCTCTCTCTCTCTCGTCTAACCACTCTCTCTACTCTAATCATCCACTCGTTCTGACTCTCTCTACCTTCACGCCCCAACCATTGTTATCTCCTTTGCTCCTCTCTCCCCACTCAAATATTCCTCCCTCTATCCCACCTGTTTCTCTCACTAGCTCTGGTCTCTCTCCCTCGTGTCTCTCTCTCTCAATCCGCTGCTCTCTGGCACTGGCTTCTCGCTCTCTCATCCACCAGTAAGTGCTCTCTCCTCTCACTCTTTACCCCTCACTCGTCTTGCTCACTCTCTTCTCCTCCTCTCTCTCTCTCCTCTCACTCTCTCAGTCCTCTTCGCTTCTCTCCACTCTCTCAACCTCTCTCCACTCTCACCCTCTCTTCTCTTCTGTCTCTCATCTTGCTCTTCGTATCGTCTCTCTCTCTCTCTCTCCACTTCTCTCTCCTCTCTCGTCTTCACTCTCTTCTCTCTCTCTCTCTCTCTTCTTCTCACTTCTCTCCCTCCTCTCTCTCATCGTTTCTTCCTGTTCCTCTTCCTCTACTTCCTCTTCTTCTCTTCACCCCTTCTGTGTTTCTCTCCACACTCTCTCTCTCTCTCCCTCTCATCTCATCTCTCTCTCTCTCTACTCTCTCCTCCCTCTCACTCGCTCCCTCCTCCCTTTCTCCTCCGTCTCTCTTTCTCTCTCCCCTTCATCTTCTCCCACTTCTCCCCCTCTCACTCTCTCACAATCTCCCTCAAAAAATTTTCTCTCCCCTCCACTCCTTCTCTCCCCTCTCTCTCTCTCCTCTCCCTCTCCCTCACTCTTCGCTCTCTCGGCTCTCACCTCACTCTCTCAATCTCTCCAGACACTCTCTTCCTCTCATCTTCCTCCTCTCTCGTCTCTCCTCCTCTCTCTTCCTCTTTGTTCTCCCTCTCTTCTCTCTTCTCTCCTCTCGTCCTGTTCTCACGTCTCAGCTCTCTTAGTCACTCTCTCCGCTCACTCTCTTCCCTCACTCTACTCTCCTCTCTTCTTCCTCCCTGCTCTCTCTCTCTTCATTCGTTCTCTTCTCTCACACTCTCTTCTTCTTCTTGGCTCACTCTTTTTCTCCTCCTCTCTCTGGCTCTCTTCTCCACACTTTCTCTCTCTCTTGACTCTTCTCTCCTCTCTCTCTTCTCTCCTCTCCACTCCTCTACTCTCACGATCCTCTTCTCTCCTCTTCTCTCCTCTCCTCTTCTCTCTCACTCGTCTCTCCTCTCCTCCCCTTCCTCCCTCTCTCCCCCTCTCTCTCTCCCTAGTCCGTCATTCTTCGTCTCCCTCTCTTCTCGACCTCTCTCTCTTCTCCAACTCTCTCTCTCCTCTTAGCTTCCACTCAGACTCTCCTTCTCTTCTCTCTCTCTCTCTCTATCTCTCTAAAAATCTCTCTCTCACTCTCTTCTCTCTCTCACTCAACATCTCTCTCTTTCTCTCTCATCCTTACCTCTCTCTCTCTACTCTCTCTCCCTCACATCTCTCTCTCTCTCTTCTCTCTCCTCTACTCTCTCTCTCACACAACCAGCTTCATCATCGGGTCTCTCCCTCTCTTCCCTCTCTCTCATCCTACTCCAGTCACACTCCTCCCTCCTCTCGTCTCAAACCTCTCTCTCGCTCTCTCGTCTTCTTGTCTCTCTCCTGCTTCTCTCTCCTCTCCACTGCACACTCCCTCTCTCTCCTCCTCCCTCTCTAATCCCCTATATCTTTATCCGTCTGATCTGTCTGTCTCTCCCTTTCTCTTGTCTCTTGCTATTGCCCTTGACCATTAAAAACCCCTGTTACTTTTGTTCATTGCTCTCGTCCTGGCTCTTTTTCTCTGTTTCGTGATCCGTGCTCTGTTTTTGACTACTGCTATGTCCTCTATGCGTGTCTTCCCCCTCTCGGATCAATCTCCCTCTCTCTCCGTCCCGTCTATCCTCTCATCTCGATTCCCCTCTCCCTCCTCTCTAATCTCCCCCTGCCCCCCCTATCTCCCCGTGCCCCCCGGTGGGGGCCCCCATCTCCCTGCCCCCCTCCCCTGCCCGGCCGCCCCATCTCCCTGGCCCTCCCTGGGGCCCCCCCCCCGCCGCCCACCCCCACCCGCCCCCGTGCCGCCTGCCCGAAGCCCCCCCGCCCCCCCCCCCCCCCCTCTCTCTCTCCTCTCCCTCTCTTCCTCTCTATAAAATATTGGACCATGAGCGTATTTGCACCTGTTTTTTCGAACACAGACACACGAGAGACTCTGTATCATGTTTTTGGTATAGTTATACTAGGATATGCTTGTAATTTTTTGTGGTGTGTGTGCGAAGTAACGGTGAACGAGCCTCATTCGTTTGAGCTTGAATTTTTTTTTCGGCCATGTTTCTGTCATTCTACTGTGGAACCTGCCTGTTTTATTTCTTGTGAACATGCCTGTTGGTATTGTTCTATTCTTGTTATGCATTTTTTACTTCTTACTTCTTTTGTTTTCCCTTGTCCGTTCTTATTTGGCTTTTCTTTTTTCCCCTCGAGAGGCATGGTGTAAGAAGCTTTAGCTTATCCGTTTCACCCCTCTTAAACATCGTATTCGTATTCGTATTCTATTTTTCTCTTCCTCTCTTCCCTCCGACATTTCGCGCGAGAGTTTATTTTTTTTTTGCTATTGTTTTTTAGGGTTGGAAGGCGATCTCAGTCCATTTGATTCCGGGGATGAGAAGGCACATATTATCCGGTATAAAGACCAAAATGCCCGCCCAGTCTCTATGTGTCACCCTCATTGTGGCCCGCCGTCCCATTTTGTCCCCCGGTCGCTCCGTGGTTTCCTACGCCCGTATTTGTGTGTCCCCCCACCTTGTGTCCCCGTCTGCGTGAGTTCCTGTCTCTATTGTCCCCATCTTCGTTCGCATTGTGTTTGTGTATGTATGTGTGGTTGTGTTGGTGTGTGTGTGGGTGTGTGTGTGTGTGTGGGGGTGTGTGTGGTGTGTGTGTGTGTGTTGTGTGTGTGTGTGTGGTGTGTGTGTGTGTGTGTATATGTGGTGGTGTGTGTATATTGGGTGTGTGTGTTGTGTGTGTGTGTGGGTGTGTGTGTGTGTGTGTGTGTGTGTGTTGTGTGGTGTTGTGGTGTGTGTGTGAGCGTGTGGCGTGCGTGCGTGTGTGCACAGTTTGTCGTTGTGGTGTGTCCGTTGCAGCCTAGTGTCTATGATTTAACTGACTGTGAATAAGATCGAACTCAAACTCAACTCAATCAACACATTTATTATCTCTTGAGAGAGAAATTTAGTTGTTTATGTACTGCGATTGACACAGTTAAAACAAGGACACATTAATATAATCTACCTTAAAAAAAACAAATGTGCTTCTAAAACATAAATAGACAATACCATTAATCGAACACACATGCTGATAATTTCACTTGAAAGCAAAACAGCAGTGCTTCAAAACAATGTTGTCCATATTATAAAATAAATCAAATAAAACATACATAAAAATATAACCGTTTAAGATAAATCACTTTACATTATATAATTTTAAATAAATGCACAAACAAACACATGCTCTATTTATTAACAAAACACGGCATACTACTTTTATATTTAAAAAAGTCCCATAAATTTTATAATATTACACAATTTAACATATCCCATAATTTCAGATTTAAAAAAACAAAAAATAAAAAAAAAAAAAAAAAAAAAAAAAAACAACTGGATAACGTGGCACCCTTAATGTCAAGACTTATCCACACACAAACCACATAAATTATAGGCAATATCCACAAAGAACAAACACTAACAACCCATCCTACTGTAAAGACACGACACACTGCGCGTCGCGCATTGAACATTGACCGCGCAGCACATACAACCCCCCCACAAACAACCCCCCCCCCCGTCCCCATAACACACAACAAACTCACGTAGAACACCGGTACACGCGCGGGAGCTAAAGAGATTGTTTGCTTGTTTAAATGTGTATCACCAATCTTTAAAACGTATAGAAGCCTAATTAATGACAGATATTGCACTTATTTATTTAATACAAAAAGAAATGACACGGGTAATAAACTGTTTCTACTTCTAAGAGTCTTGATTTCGGAGTTCGGAAAGCGCTGTGCCTGAGGCAAGAGCGTCATTAAAATTTTTTTGCTGAGGGCCGTGGCTATGCAGTCACTCGATATCCATTCGTCCTTCTTTGTGTTTCACCCCGTCGTCGTTCAATTACAACGCATTCATACTGCGCTGTTTCACTCCCCGATCTACCGCAAAACGTTGCACTATTTTAATTCAATACAGTTCGTATTCTTGACACTCAAACTGACCAACCAACTAGCGACACAGTAAAACGTTTAAAATGGACTCAATGAAGCACACCTGTTAAAAAACCCTGTATAAACTGTTTTGTTGACATCAAGACTTCTTTAGTTTTTCTGCAACAGTACATTCTAGAATTGCACTTCTTGTGTCTTTGCATCGCATTGGCGATTTAAAAAATTCAGATTTATGATCAGTTAGTTGTTCCTAATTACTTGTACTCACAACCATTCACTCAAACGCTATCGCTCAAACTTTCGTTCGTTAATAAAAAGATCCGGCACAACTGAGGTGCTTTCGTCTAAAATCAAATCAGCACCATTTCTTTCGTCTTTTGCACATTCAGATCTAGAGATAATTAATTCTCACAGACCAGTACGAAAACATTCACACGGTCAAAATTTGTTTGGTCAGAGTTAGAGAGATCTTGGAGAGCAGAGTCATCGGAATATTTGATCAGATGAGTGGTTTCAGTGCCAGTGCAGTCGTTTGTGTACATGGTAAAGAGAACAGGTGAGAGGACAGTTCCTTGGGGAGAGCCAGTAGAAATGTGTCTAACAGAACGGAGGGCCTTTTCAAAACGGACAGACTGAGATCTATGGACAAGAAAACTGACGATCAATTTAACAAGTTTAGGTTCAACCTGATAGAAAAGAAGTTTTGTGGCTAATAGGTGGGGTTGGATAGTGTTAAATGCAGATGATAAATCAATAAAAAGAATGCGTACAAAAGATCCAGGTTTTTGCAGATGTGTGTAAGTGTTGTGGAGGAGAGTTGAGTGTTGTGTCATCTGTACATCTGTTAGGCTTGTATGCGAACTGGTTTGGGTCAAGGTATCGTGTTGTCGGTGTTGTGTTGCGTTTGAGGACGATTCTTTCAAAACAGTTAATAGGAAAATTACCGGAGGTCATAGAGCATACTTGGGTGAGGGCGATTAGTCGTTCATGGATTGAGAGGCAGGCTTGTTTTTCTTGGGCCACTGTGACATGGTATCACAGACATTTTACCTAAATCTAAATGGCATATGCGTGAGTGTTGTGTTTATGCAATTCGCTTGGCAGTACTGGCGGCGCACGGTGTGCGTATTTGGTCACTGTGGCGTGTCTAGTGTGTTTGCGCGCTGCGCCTGCGCGCCAGCGTGGGTGTAGTAGTACGAGTGTGTGGTGTGCTTGTGTTGTGTGTGTGATAGTGTGTGATGTGTTTGTGTGTTGTCGTCACTATGTTGGCGTATGATCTGGTTTGTGGACAAAAATAGTATTGGCTGAGGGCTGAGGAGGATAGCGGTCTGGTGTTCATTCGTGAATGTACTATTTTTGTTGTCTGGCCTATATAGAATTGTTGTAATACTCGATTTTGAGGCTTCGGCGTTGGCGGTAGATCTCATTTGAGGTAAAGAGTTAGGCTTAAATTTTAAATGTTATTATTTCTTATTGTTAGCTGTTGTATGGGTTAGGAACCAGCAGCATGGTTAGTGGTCGTTAAAATTCAACCAAAGAGTCGGAGAGATGGTCATGAGACGGAGGACACCATGGAAGAGCGGGGGACACATAGAGACGGGGACACATGGAAATACGGGGACATGGGAACATAGGAAACGGGGACACATGGACAATACGCGTCGAACACGATATAGACTACCTGTGACATACAATGGGATAGAGACGGGGGAGCACATACGAAAACGGGGACACAGTTGGAATGATGCCGCTGGACACCATAAGACGGCGGACAACATGGAGGATTCGGGGACACATAGGGGAACACGACGGGGAGCACATGTAATCAAGCGAGGGACACACTACTTAGTACGGGGGATACATGGAATCATGCGGTGACACATATGAGACGTGGGACATACAGAGATTTGAAAAGAGCCACGAGAGACTAGGGACATACGACTGCACTGGGAGTCAGACAGAGAACGGGGACATATCAGAGAGTTGGTAAAGACAGAGACGGGGCCATACATGATGTTTGTGAAAAGACAGAAGGTGTCCGAGGGGACTTACCAGAGGTTGGAAAAGACAGAGACGGCTCATGACATATAGAGAGCTTAAGTAAAAAGCATATAACGAGACTGGGACATATATGAGATTGGAAAAATATTAGACGGGGGACATATAGGAGATGTGGAAATCCATAGACGGGGTAGCATACCAGTAGATTGGTTAAAAGCTTTAGAGACGGGGACAGTTACAGCAGACTTCGGAAAAAATAGAGACGAGGGGACATAAGCGATACAGGAGACTGGAAAATCGCATAAGACAACGAGGGACATATAGAGCTGGAAAAAGATAGAGAACGGAAAGGACATACAGAGATTGTGAAAGCACAGAGACGGGGAGATACATACACTGGCAAGGATCGAGACAAAGTGACGATACAGAGACAGCGACATATAGGTAGATTAACGGTGCATACATAGCTGTACAGATGAGGGGAACGTGGGTGACATTAGGATATTGTACAAAGTTAGAGACTGGACCCTAGAGACTGGAAAAGGTAAGAGACGGGGACATACAGAGACTGGAGCAGATAGAGACTGGGACATATAGATGTTAGAAAAGATAGAGACGGGGACATATAGATTATTGGAAAAGTGTAGAGACGGGGACCATACAAGAGACTGGGAAAAGATCGTAGAAGCGTGGAATCATACAGTTAACTCGAAAGGCTAGTGACTTACACGCAGACTACGACGGCGACATATGAGATAGTTGGGTAAAGATGAGACGTGTACGGGGACATAGCAGAGTATTTGATTGATTGAGGCGTGACATACAGAGTCTGGTAACAGACAGCGCCAGGGAACATACAGAACTGGGATAGAGTAGAGACGAGCAGTACAGTGGCCCGAACAGATCGGGATAAAAACATAAGAGATTCGGGAAAAGACATAGACAGAGACATACAGAGATTTGAAAATATATAGACGGGTGACTATATATAGACACAATTGGTGACACAAAGAGCCTTGGGAACATATAGTAGATGATAAGGGAACAAGGCTAGAGAAGGGGAGTCATAATAGACATTGGTAAACTGTGGTACTGCTGGTGAAAGATAGATGATTTGGCGAGCATACAGAACTGGAACTATATATATTTGGACAGATGACGGGTGCATAGGCAGAGATCTAGGACACACTGATAGAGAACGGGGACATACAGAGAGTGGAGACGCACAGACTGGGACATACAGAGATTGTCAAAGTTGTAGAACGGGTTACATACAGAGACGAAACAGATAGATGACTGGGGACATACATACGACTTGAAAGAAGATTAGATACCGGGGACATATAAAGACTGGAAAAGATGAGATACGTGTGTCACATACAGAGATTGGAAAACAACATAGGACACTTGTACACATTACAGATACTGTAAAATATAGATACGTTGGTACTATACAGATCCTTTAAAATATAGAGACGTTGTAAGGGGGTGACATACTATACTGTAAATATGATAGATTACTTTTGGACATATATATATTGTAAAAGTTAGATACGGCTGGGACATGACATATACTTGTTAAATATAGAGGACGTGGACATAACAGAGACCTGTAACATGGCAGTATACTTTGACATATATTATATTGGAAAAGATAGAGACGGGGGACATACAGAGATTTTTGAAAACACAGAGACGGTGACATACAGAGATTGGAAAGATAGAGACGGGGGACATAATATAGTACTTGGAAAAGATATGAGAACGGGGTGTTCATATGAGATTGGTAAGATAGTAACTGGGACTATAGAGATGGAAAAGAGTATATGAGACGGTGACATACAGAGACTGGAAGCATACAGTAGCGGGGGGGACATTACAGAGACTGGAACAGATAGAGACGAATACATAAAGAGACAGAGACGGGGACATACATAACTGGAAAAATCAGAGAGGACTCAGCTACGAAAACACAAGCATATTTCACTTACAAATGAGAATGTTCATTATGCTTATCGTATGTTGGCATTAATATAAGTGTTTTTTCAATAAGGTTTGTAACACATGTAATGTCAAGGCAATCCTTTTCTTCTTTATATGAACTATATAATTACAATACATTGTGACCCATTCTTCCATTATTCCTACATAACCGAGCTTCAAGACATTTAATAAATCGTCTCACTCCCTGAAATCTTTGACAAAGCGGGAATTTCAAGGTGGGTTTGTGGGTGTGACTGAATTTATTGTGTATCTTTGTAGTCTTTTTCAGATAAGTATGATCCACTCTGCATTATGATGCGATTAAGTAAGATTAAATCTCATATTCTATGAATCGCTGGACCAATCAGAAACCATTAGATTTTTGGCCATCACAGCCATAAGTTGTGTCAAATGTTGTGTTTGCAGCTGGGCTCTACAGTAAAAGCATATGTTTATGTAATAAGTTGTAGTTTTGTTGTCAAGAGGCAGGTGTTTGAACTCCATAGACATATTTTTTTTGTTTTATCAAAATGTCTTTTAAATATGTGAACGTTATGAGTGGAATTTCATTACCAGCCCCCGCTACTTGTACACTGTTATTACAATTTAGGACGTGGATTTCAGTTAGTCTGCATTGATGTTTTTGTTTGTTTGTTGTTGGCCGATATATTAACATTAATTTTGTTATTATGTCTACTCCCGTAGCTTCATCCACTCGATAAAATCCATTCTACTGGTCTGGCCATTTTTTTGATGGGCTATATTAAAGCACACTGAAATATTTAATGCTATATAGTTGTTTTGGCGTCGATTACCCCTAGGCGGGTGTGACGGTCTTTTGTCCGCTTGTACATATTTATTGCTATCAAATCACTCCCAAGAAGAGCGATATTTGAAACGAGAGCAACAGATTGTCTCCATTGTACCAATACAATTTTAAGTAACTACAGCTCTGGTACTAGTCCGCAATAACCACTAGCCCAGTCACCCAGGTCACTGTGTCTTAATTTCCGGCTTACCCTCTCAGTGTCTGCAATCATGTCCAGTACTTTCATCTAAACCCTCCAAACCAAACTGTTGGTAATAATGATATGCGTTGGCTAGCGTAAAGTCAGAAATTGTTTTTTAAAGAAGGCACTATGTGGCGCCGTTCTGCATTATCACATTGTCTTTCCAAGCCATTCTACTCCTAGCATTTTCAATGTGCTTTTCAATATTGCTGTTTGCGGTAAACAAGGTCAAGGGGCAAACTTTAAAAGCGTGTTTATGGGCTGATTTAATAAACTAACATTATTTGATATTTCGGTTGACATTGCATATATTTATATCATTTAGAGAGCCCAGCGCTATTTTTTAATGATTAAATTGTTTTTTTAAAAATTTATATGCCCCAACTTCCTCCATTGCTCGGATGAACAAACTGTATATGACTAAGACTGGTGGCCTTTAATATTAGAGCCGGGGGGGGAACATTCTGACGGAACCAAGAGAAACTGCAGAAGAAAGAAAGATAGGAATAAAGAACGACAAAGAAAGAAAAGGAAAGAAAGCTAGAATACAGAAAACGTGAGGTGGGCCTAATGCGCTAGCGCTTCCTCCACCATTATCCTCAAGTCAAAACATGGCGAAGGCACGCACAGATGACTGGAGTATGCGACAAATACGGCGGAAACCACGGCTTTAATGAGTCCCCTTTAATTTTAGAAATAAGAAGAGATGGGGCTGTGTGTGTGGTGGGAAGGAGGGGGGGGGGGGATGGAGTAGAGCGAAGGGAAGGTGGGGGGTGGGGGGGGGGGTACAGACGAGACAGACAGATGCATGAGAGATTATAGAGGATACAGACTAGACAGATGAAGACATGTAGAGAGGATGGAGAGAACAGAAATGAGTAGAGAGGAAAGAGGAAGAGAAGAGAGAGAGAAGCGAGAAGAGAGAGAGGAGTAGAGAGTAGATATGAGAAGAGAGATAGAGAAGAGAGAGTAGGATTATCTTACAGACGATGACATACTGAAATACATAACAGACATACGATTATACATACTAGTACCATAATTATACAGACAGACAAGACATACAAGAGCCAGACGTTACAGTACATCAGACAGACAGACAGAACCGACAGACAGGACAGACAGACGGATCAGACAGATCGTCGCACAAGCGCACAATCACAGCACGAAAAATTATGCAGCACTCACACGCCCGTACGCACGGACTGCACACAACACTTACAGAGGACGGACGTGACAGAGGACACACAGACATGCAGAAGACAAGACAAGACAGATACGTACACACACATCCCCCCCACACCGACACACACGGACACAAGCTCCAGTCACATACTTGTCAAGTAAGCATACGCTGTAAATGAACAAACCTCACAACTACAAGAATTCAGATTCATTTGGCTTTAGGAGTAGAACATCATGGTACCGCAAATATGGATAATTGAAATCAGGGGGGGTTAAAATAAACTCAATAGTGTATAGAAAATAATTTCCTATAGTAAGATACAAGTCGATATTTTTTTGGTTTGTTGTTATGCGGCTAAATGCAAATAAATAGGTGAATAAATACATAAATGCATTAAATAAATCATATAAAGCTGCAATAGCTAAAACAAAACAGTCAATCTTCCCGGCCCCGCAACTTTACAAAGGCAATTACGGAAGGGAATGGCATTCACTATGTCAATTAGAATTTGAATGTTTATAATGAGTTTTCTTCCCTTTTCTGTTTCTATTTCATTATTGATTTTTTGGGTAATATTTTGTTTCGTTGTGCTGTTTGTGCTCCGATCCTTTGTTGTTGTTATAGTTACACATTTTCTTGCCCCGTGAGTTCGAAATGGGGAAAAAACCATGGTGCGCATTAGGCCCCTCCATGCGCGCTAAACCCCACGCCAGGCGCCCCACGCAATTAATGCACAGCCCAGCACGCAGCAGAAATACACACTAACGTAGAAGGACGGCAGCTCATATACGCATTGTTCACGCTCACTCACACTCATATTTACAATACCATACACACACATTACGCGCTGTAGCGAAACTACGCGCGCCGCGCGCTGGCGCGCACACACGCACTAAGAAGAATCGTGTCACACAAACGCGCACCACGCACCCACGCGCATCGTCCACACACACAACACACTCACTCAAGCGGCACGCACAATATTTGATTCACACACAACATGCACAAAAACACACACACAGCAGACAGCCACACACCACACCACACATCACACACAACAACACACATAAACACGCAACACACATCACACACACACACACGACACACCACAACTACATATATATGTATATTTATTATATACGCACCGCACTACGTTGGCACACAGCACACACACACCACACACCTATACGCACATACTCATGGGTCCAACACACACACACACACACACACACACACAAACAGCACTAACACACACAACACACACAACACACACAGGCAGCACACGCACACGCACACACCATAATATACACCACCGCGCATACACACACATACGACACCAAACACCACCATCACAGGTCACACCCGCTCGACACACACACCACAACCCCACACACACGAGCACCACACACACCACACACACACACATCCTCCATTCCACACACAACTATCGTACGGCATATGCTCATTCACTGCACGCACGCGGGCAACTACAACCACTCCCACCACACTCAGAAAATCGTACTCATAGACTTTACTTCACTCACGCACCCGCACACACGCTCACACACAGGAGACACACCAACCTTCGTAACGCAGTTACTCATTCACGCACGCACGCCACCGCACAGGTGCCTACATACACACGCACACATTCCACACTCGACACACACACACTCTCTCTCTCATCTCTCGGTCAGATTCCTACATCGCTCCTCTCTCTCTCTCAGGTCTCCTCGTCTCCTCTTCGTCTCTCTCTCGTCTCTCTTCTCTTCTCTCACATTGCATCGCTCTCTCCTCAGCTCGCTCTCGCATAGTATAACTCCCACGTACTCCTCATTTCAAAAACATGCATCCATAGAATCAGAGATAGAGAGAGAGATAGGATGGATTAAGAGATATCTTCAAGAGGATAGATTGAGAGAGAATGAGAGAGTAGGATAATGAGAGAGATCTGAGAGATTTATCATTATCTAGCATGACGACATACATACGAATCGACAGAGATATAGCACACACATGCCCACAATACTTCATTGGGTATAGAGAGCGAGAGAAGGTGTGTGAGGGATGGAAATTACCACATTATATCATAGCTTCAATTCTTCATGTCTCCTTCCTCGTTTGCTTGACACAACTGTTTTAAATGTAATCGTGTTTTACATTTGTGCTTACGTTTTCTGAGCTTTCTGTACAAGAATAGACCTTCCTGCCTCGAAGTTCTGGTGTCTCGTTGTTCATCTGTTAAATATTTTTTTACGTTCTGTTCAAGATCTTCTTGGTGAATTTTATAGTTTTTGTTTCTTCTTCATTTTAGCTTGTGGTTGATGTTCCCTCAGGCTATAACCTTTTCCATGCTTTATGTCTGTGACCTTTCCTCTCTCTCTCTGTAAATTAATACGTGTTTGTCTGTGTTTTTTTGAGGAACGAATATTTGGGCTGTTTGGGTTTTGGTTATAATTTCCCTCCTATTATCGCATCCCCTTGTTTGTTTCTCTATCCTGGTACACGTGTTTAGACGTGGTACTCCTGTCCTGTCCTGTCTGTCATTTTGTCTGTTTAACAAATTGAGTTTTGACATTCGAGTTTATCTGTCCCTGTCTGCCGGTCTGTCTGTCTGGACTCTCTCGTCATCGTCGTCTGGGATCTCTCTGTTTCTCTCATGTTCCTCGTTCCCCTCGTCTCCTCTATCTCTCCACTTCCAGTCTCTCTCTCCTCTCTCATCTCATTCTTCTTCTCCCTCGTGCTCGCTCGGCTCTTCTCTCTCTCTCTCTCATCTCTTCTCTCTCGCTCTTCTTCTCTTTCTCCTCTTCCCCTCCTCTCTCATCTCTATCCATCTATGTCTGTCTGTCATGTCTGTCTCTCTCCTCTCTCTCTCTCTCCTCGTTCCTCCCTCCGTAGGTTCTCTCTCAATCTGCATCTTTCATTTCTCTACTGATTACTCTCTGTCTCGAAATTCTCTTCCCCCCTCGTCTCTCTCTCTCTCTCTACTCTCTCTATCTCTCTCTCTCTCGTCGTTCTCTCTCTCT
>JAGGCT020001289.1:0-25000 GCA_017654935.2 Phymorhynchus buccinoides
TGTTATTAATCTGCATCTTTGTCGGGGGTCTTATGTACAAATAGTTCCACCACCTTCTGGAAGTTCTGTGCTTTTATCTTCCTTTAATCTGTCGCACTCTTTGACTCCACCTTTTCCCTTTGATCTACTATCTCTCTGCCCATTCTCCTGCCTTTTTTCAAGACACCCTTAGAAAGAATTTCTCCAACTGAAAATGGACATATCCATATCCCATCTGTGCTCATAATTGATGGGAAAATTAACAATCTATGAATAATAATAATAATATTTTATTCCCCATGAAAAAAAGAAAGAAGAAAAATGGAGAGTGGGATAGATTAGAAGACTTGAGTTACTGCGAGTTGAGTATGCAAGGACAAAGTTTAAAAAAAATGAAAACAAGTATGACATGTATTTTTGAACATGCTTTTTCTGCATGGATACAAGAATCCTAGCCATAGATGGTTAAACCTTTCACGCAGTTGTACTAGCTTGAACAAATGGACCCCCCTTTTTGTTTCCCCAGCAAACTAGCAATGTGGGTGCAGATGAGTGCCTCTCAGGTGGACAAAGGTCTTCAGAGCCGAACACGGAGTCCAGTATTCGTTCTACCATGTTGGTGTGGGATGGTTTCATCTATCAGAGACAGACTGCCAAAAAGAATCTCAACAATGTCTGCTGGTATGGGGTGTGCCGAGAAAATTCAAACCGCCCGACATGGGCAAAATGCAAGGCCAGGGCCCGATACCTCTTCAGCGATCAGCGTGTCGTTGTCAAAGGGGTGCACAATCATAGCCGCGAGCCAGGCAGGCAGGTAAGGTTGGTTAGAATGTCTTTGTTCAATGTTTTGTTTGGCTTGGGTTTTCTGGTATTGTTTTCAGTGTTGAAAGAATGCTATCAGAACGAACTCACACATGCATGCATGTACAAACTTTGAACAAATAATCTCGCACTCACATGCGTACGCACACACTCACTCACACACATTGCACTTTCTTGTGCATGCACACTCATGCACAGATCATATATCAGAGGTACGGCATATAGGCTAAAAATGTACCCCCAAAATGCAAATGTGAAAGGCTATGAAAACTCTATTTTCTTAATTTTGGGAGGTAATAACGTAAGGATAGGTCTAATGTTGTACATGTCATAGAGGAATTCCCAATATCGCAAATAAAATTTGTTCTCTACCCAGTTCATTTTAATGGTATTTTTTGGCTGAAAAATGGCTGGTGGCGAAAGGGTTAATCTTGTCGAGTGATAGAGTAACTTAAGGTTTGGTATGCTTCTAGTTTTGTAAGTTTATCTGTTTTTAATGGTCAGATTTTAACATAATGCTTTAACTTAAGACTTGGAAGGTTTTTACTTTGTAATGTTGTTTTTAACATTACATGGTCAGATGTTAATATGGTGACAGCCCTGACATGGCCTTAGTTTTCAACAGGGCTATGAACAACATAACTTGCTTGTTGATATTTATGCTGAATTTGTTTCCTGAAAAGCAAATGCTACTCTTGATTTGATGTCAAAGTTAAAAGATAGAAACAGATACTGTGGTTACCATATTTTTCAGACTATAAGGCGATACTGTTTTCCCCAGGCTGAGACTCCTGTGCCCTATAATTTGACTAATTAAATACAGACCTGTTTACCCTTCCGGTTTTGCCGGAATTATTCCGGACATTTGCTAAAATTCTGGGTAAAATAGTAAATTCCGGGTGAAAGCTGAAAATTCCGGGATTTCGAAAAACCATCTATTATTTGTTTCCGTTCGTATGAAAAGACGCAAGGGTTGACCGAAACTGAATGCAAATGGCGGCCACGCTTTTACTGTCGATTTGAAGAGCTTTCCGGGCAGTTTTTTAATGGTAGAGATTGTAATTAGGGCTTGAAATGAGTCCATTTAGATTATATTATCACTGGAAAATACGATGATGTGAGAATTTTGAACGTTTCAATAGAAAATGAAGTGAAAATTGATCGCGATGGCGCCGAGTTGAATCGGTGTTTTATCGCGAGTCGTGTACCGATGTGAATTATGTATTTTTTTCTCAAATTCCGGGTTTTTGTGTTAAATTCCAGGTTTTTCATCATTAGGGTAAACAGATCTGTAAATATAATAATATCTGACTTTTGTATTAAATTTGGGGGTGAACCTGATAATGAGGTGCACCTTATAGTCTGAACAATATGTTACATTTGTTGATGTCAGCATGTAAAACATTTGACAAAAATGCAGTTCATTTTTGTGTATTGGCTGTGACTCTGAGGACATTTATTGGTGACCCTATTTGTTTCTTTTCAGAATTATATTCCTCCATGCAATGGTGTACCACATGAGGAGTCTTCTGCGGCGATGAAAGGCTTCATACAGAGAGCTAATCAAGAGTTGTTGCATTCAAAGGTAAGGAATGTGGTGAAGCATCTCAGTTGTGATGTTTGTGGAATGAAATTTCATATTTTATGGGTCCTGGAGACTCACAAAATGCTCAAGCATCAGGCTTGTGCACAGTGGAAATGTCGGGAATTTGGCATGCAGTTTCTGGAAGCAGTAAGCCACTGCTGTCATATGAACAGCAGTCATTCTTCATGTGCCAGTCAGCATGCTAATCCCATTGATATTGAAACTAAACCCTCAATTTCTAGATCTGATAATTTCACTGACTCTTCGCTCTCATAAATGATCACTTCATCAACTATTATTTAAGCGTCCAGTATTGCTTTCTAAATACAAAACATTTAATATTAACTTTTTACAGAAGTATGATAGCATCAAGGATGTTTTAACTGACACAGATTAATTTTGATCTAATTGCAAAAGTCATGCTATTTATGCATATAGGACATTTACTGTAGATATTTGATCTTGTTGGGTTTATGCATGTGTTAATTTATTTATTATGTTTTTGTTAACAATTTGTTTATAATTTATTTTTTGGTCTAATGTCACATATGATGTGAAAAGACAGTAAATTAAAGATTCATTCATTCATTCATTCATGCACCTGTGCTATGGAAGATCTGTAAAAAAAAAAAACCTGACCTGCAAATAGACCTGTTGGATTTTAATAATGAAACTAGCCAACACTGTGTACCAGTAACGCCCAGTATTGGTAACGCCCAGTACTGGTAATGCTGAGTACTGGTTTTGCTGGGTATATGATATTACTTTTGTTTTTTTGTTTCTTTCTAATTTTTTTTATCTTGTTTTATTCCCCACCGCACACACATACCCCCTCCCCCCAAACCATCCGCCCCCCAACCGGCCCCCCCCCACCAGCCCCCCAAATAGGTGGAAAACAATAGCCGTGAGAGACATAGACAGAGAGCAAAGAGGACAACTGCTGTTCCGGTTGGATGAATGAAAATTTGTTTAACGTCCTCTGCCCCGGAGCAGGCACAGAGAGACAGACAGACAGAGAGAGAGAGAGAGAGAGAGAGAGAGACAGACACAGAGAGAGAGAGAGAGAGAGAGAGAGAGAGAGACATAGACAGAGAGAGAGACAGAGACAGACAGACAGACAGCGAGACATAGGCCCTACAGACAAAAGAGAGAGAGAGAGGGGGGGGGGGGGGGGTAGACAGAGACAGAAAGTGAGAGAGAGACACAGACAGACAAATATACACAGAGAGAGAGAGACAGAAAGACATACAGACTCCCCACTGCCCCCCACCCCAACCATCACCCACCCCCCACCCCCTACCACCACCCCACCCATCCCCACTCCCGCCCCCCTACACACCCATACACACACACGCGCACGTGGTAACCTGCAACTGACACCGAGCTGCTAACCTGCTGGCCCGCGCGCACGTGCGTGAGAGAGAGAGAGAGAGAGTAGCGCAATAATAGGCTTCGCTACAGTAAATCCTCGCTGAAGTAATGTCCGCTGTGCAACCGTTTTCTCGCTGCTCCGTTACTCCGAAGAGTTCTTTTTGTGTATAATGTTGAAATTAGCGTCGTTTTGGGGTGCCTGCAAAATGTAAATCAGGTCATAGCGCGCGCGGTTATGAACGGATGCTGTTGAAATTTTGCACCAAGATAGTCACTATCTCCGGTCATGCACGTTCTAAATTTCGAGTCAATGTCGGGTCTGGTTACGCCGCGGTTTGTGAAAAGGTTAATCGGCTTATATCGCGCGTGTTTCTTAATCGCTTCGCTTCCGGTTTGGCACACGGATAATGACCGTCCCCGGTCACCTACCTTCCAAATTCGAAGGCAATCCATCCAGAAATACCGGAGATACGGGCGCCGAGAGGCCGGCGGATACACGTTTCGCGCATTTGCCAAACCGCGCAAATGACACGGCCGCCTCGGTTGGCGTTGCCATCGCCCCGTTAGGGCTCACAGCAAATTTGTGTCATCGTTTTCAATGTTTCCTCCCACACAAAGTATGTAGTCAAAGGATTTTTCTTCTTAGAATTGTCATTTTCATGAGAGAGAGAGAGAGAGAGAGAGAGAGAGAGAGAGAGAGACTTGACACTTAAAAGCTTTATAACTCAAGGATTGAGATTTTAGGCCAGGCCTATTCTTCCAATCTGTGCTTGAGACAAAAACAAGACTTATACAAAATTATAAGGCATACAGATAATTATATGGACATGCATGAGAGAGAGAGAGAGAGAGAGAGAGAGAGAGAGAGAGAGAGAGAGAGAGAGAGAGAGAGAGAGGAGAGAGAGAGAGAGAGAGAGAGAGAGAATGGGGTGCAGGAAAATAGAGTGGTTTTTTTCTTCAGTTGTATCTTCTTCTTCTGCTTCTTCTGCGGTCCCAGTTGTTGTTATATAAATTTCATTATATGTTTTTTGTGCATGCATACAGGAATCCTTGGCATGTTTACCTTTTGCAATGTCAGCTTGAACAAATGGAACCCCCCTTTTTTGTTTCCCCAGCATTCTAGCTCTGTAGGTGCGGATGAGTGCCTCTCAGTTGAACAATGGGCATCAGAGGAGCACACAGAGCTCCTGCCTACACGATTGATCTGGGACGGCTTCGTGTACTGCAGAAATAATGGCAGCAATATCTCCAGCTACTGGTACTGCCGTCGTTTGCGATTGCCGGAGGAGATAAGATGCCATGCCAGAGCCACATACTTCTACAGCGATCATCGGGTTGTCACGAAAAGGGAACACAATCATGAACCTGAGACACAGAGACAGGTGAGAGCTCTTACTACATTATCTCTGTTCAAATTGTTTGTATGGTTTAGGGTTTTGTTCATTTTTGGTCTGTGAAGTCTCGTCTGTGCACTGAAAATTTAGTGTGGGTGTGGTCACACCTCATTAAAAAGTTTAACATAGCAATTTTCTCAGAAAGTACAAATAATAGCGCAACCAAATTTTGCACAATTATGTAAAATCACATTATGTCTGCAGTGACTGTTTGTATTTAAAAGTCACTTGAACAAATTGGATGTAAATCAGTTTTTAAAAATATGAATTGCTGAGAACAAAAATGTTTCACTTCTCTAAGTATGTAAGCCTACACAGGTCATGCTTTTGATGTCATAAAAACATGTTGTCATGTTTGTGATATAAAAAAAAAGAGGAATAACTTCAAGTTAGATTGTGAAAAAACTAGAGACATGAACAAATTAGTGAGTGACTCCACATTTAGATCTAGACCGACAAAGTTGTGTATGAGCAAGTCATTGCGGCATGCGCTCTTGTTCACATTCATTTATGCATTGTGTTCTCTGTTAACCCTTTCACCGCCAATGTCGCATTTTTGCACCACAATGATTTAACACCCATGTCATTAAAAGCCTTGATATGAGGATCTGCTATTGGGTTCTTAATTTTTAGAGGTAAGGATATGCCTTATTTTAAACACCTCACAGAGGAATCGACAATATTTCAGAGAAAATCTTTTCTCTACCCATGTCTCTTTAATGCTAAAAAATAAAATGTTGGCTTGAAAACTGCTGGCGGCGAAAGAGTTAAAAGAAAACTATCTGTACTGGCCAGCAAACGCAAACTTTGTGCACGCATAAACACACACACACACACACACGCACGCACGCATGCACGCACTTTGCTTGTTGATTTTTATGATTCTTTTGAAAGCTGAAAATGTTTGTGGATGTTGATCTTGGGTTTTTTAATTATCATTTTGATGGCTAAAAAAACAAAACAGAAAAAGATTGCAAGATTGCATTTGTTTATGGTAACTTGTAGCAAATTTTAGAAGTATTCAGGAGGCTGTGACTTTGTGGATATTTGTTGGTGATCCCACTTGTTTCTCTGATATGAATTATGTCTCTTTTCAGAACTATATTCCTCCTCACGATAATGTACCACACAGAGAGTCTTCAACGACGATGAAAGGCTTCGTTCTGTCCATCGATAAAGAGTTGCTGCAGTCAAAGGCGAAAACTGTGGTGAAACATCACCAATGTGATGTTTGTGGCATGAAATTCGCCATTGCACGAGTCCTGGAGACTCACAAAATGCTGGAGCATCAGGTTAGCGCGCAGTGGAAATGTCAGGAATGCGGCATGCAGTTTCTGGAAGCAGAGAGCCTCCGCCGTCATGTGCAGCGCAGTCATTCTTCATTGTCCAGTCAGCATGCTTCAGGCCGTTCTTCTGATCCCATCGATGGTGAAACTAAACCCTCAACTTCTAGTTCTGACTATTTCAGTGATGGCCTTAAAACTTCAGAAAGTCGTTCTTCTGATTTGATTGCTTTTAACAATGTCCGCCAAATTGGTGATTCCCCTGAACCCTCAGTGAGCAATTGTTTGGAACTTCGTTGGGATGAAACTGAAGCAGCATCCTATGCACAAAGTCGTTATGATCTTTCTGAAGGTAAACTTGGTTCCCGAAACGCTGAAATCAACACTGAGGCAGATGTGAACAGTGAGGAGATAAGGTTAGCAGCTAACACCACAGAAAGAGCAGTGACATTGACGACCATGGCGGAGGACAGTTCCATAGACTCCACAGATAAACTAAACAAAAAGAAACCAAAGGGTCAAAGAGTTCCAGAAGTGCAAAATTGCGAGTACTGCGGAAAAGAATTTCGTTTGCCATGCCGGCTCAAAGTTCACCTCAGACTGCACACAGGAGAAAAGCCCTTCAAGTGCAACCTGTGTTCAAGAGCATTTTATTCCTCATCTAGACGAAGTACTCATATGAAGACTCATGACAGCCCTAGGCATTTGTGCACCTGGTGTGGGAAAAAATTCACCACAACAGATGGTCTCAAAAAGCATGTTTGGATCCACTCGGGTGAAAAACCTTACACTTGCTCGTACTGTTCGCGTCAGTTCAGGAAGAGAAATGCTTTGGTAGTTCACACCCGGCAGCACACAGGAGAGAAACCCTGTGTGTGTGATGTGTGTGGTCAGTCCTTCACTGTCAGAGTGTCTCTGCGAAATCACCTGAAAAACAAGCACAACATTATTGTCAAAAATAACATGAGGATCAGGGAAGCAACGCCTGGCGATGCTAGTGTTCCTGTGATTGGCCGACCCAAGAGAGCGGAGGTTGAAAGACAATTGTTAGTGAACTTGCAGTACGGATATCAATAAGACTAAGAGAACAATGTGAGTGCCATGTCTTGTGACACCCTAGGTAACCCTAATGTTCTAGTTCTGCCTGGTTCTAGTTCTCATGGCACTGCAGCAGATGTATTGAACTCTTTTTTCCCCAGCATAGACATCTTTGATGTCAACTTGCAGGGTAATTTGTGGTGGGTTGTTTTTGTACCAATGTTAATTTTTGTAATTTTGTTGGAATTCAAACTCTGCATAAACAAAGTTGACTGCCTTTTATAGATTGTTGTGTTCTTTCAAAATTTCCATTACCAATATATTGAATCATTTCTATATAGTTGGTCTGGAGAATGCAAGAGTTTATGAGATAAAAAACCCACACCAAAACATGCACTTTGATGACAAAAGCATCCTCTTTGTAATATAGAACCATCCAACAAGAGTTTTGATATTCTTTGAACTCCAAGAAAAGTACTGAAAACCCTCATGGAATACGAGTTGATGGGACTGTTACAATCATTTTAAATGGTTCTCTCTGCTGTTGACGTACTGCCAGAGCTGCCAGGAACACTGTGTTTGTCTACATGCAGTAGTTTGAGCCAAGGATATTTGACAATTAAACCAGAAGACCCCAGCTTTGATTTATTTTTTCACATTGTGTCTGAACAGTAACAGTATGAACATATGAAGTGGTCCATGGCATGGCATTTGAAGATGCCAACATTGGGGGAGCTACTCAGTCATGTACATATATGGTGGGTTTTTTTAATCTGCCCAGCAGAATGCAGATCTGCGGCTGTGGTCAGAGGGACTATAAATATGGCGCATGTGTGAAGTTGTATACTGTTAACACATTTGACTAGGACAAGGGTCATTCGTGTGCTGTAGGTGTGCATAATGGTCAGAGAGATGGACTGACTACCCTAAAACTGGAACTATTTTGGAAACATTTACACATTTGTGAGGTACTGCTGATGCTCATCTATACTGCCTGCCACCAATGCATTTTTTGATATAAAGAGTGTGTACTGATCAGGACTCTGGCTTTTAGGTAGAATAAATGTCACAAAACTGAGGATCACAAGAGCTCAAAATCTCTTATGCTTACAACAAATGTTTGTGTAACAGTAAAGGTCAACATAAGTACAATTGCATGCATCCAAGTTAAGTATAACATTTGGTATTGCCAACCATGACCTAAACTACTATACATCTTAGCAATTGAAGATAAACAATATATGACTGGTGGGTTATAATAAACTAATCCATACCTCTCCCCTTGTCATCTTAACACCTCAATTCCATCCTTTCCAATATTTTCTCACACGCAAAGTATGTATTCATTTTTTGTGTGTAGAATTATGTTATTCTCGCAAATAGAATTAGAGAGAGAGAGGAATAAGAAGAAATAGGAAATATGATTTTTCCACCCGCAATGTGCATCCCATAGTCATTTAATGTCTAATATGAGACGGCGTGACGAACAGAACTTGAAGAGAGAGAGAGGATTGTTGTTTTATTCTATTGGTGTATATTTTTTTAAAAGTACATGTACATTTTTGTGCATGTATACGGGTATCCTTGGCATGTTTGCCTCTTAGACTATGTTAGCTTGAACAAATGGAACCCCCCTTTTTTGTTTCCCCAGCAAACTAGCTCTGTAGGTGGGGATGAGTGCCTCTCAGTTGGACAATGGCCATCAGAGGAGAACATGGAGTCCAATGACTTTCCCACACAATTGATCTGGGACGGCTTCGTGTACAACAGACTCGGTGGCAGCAATATCTCCTGCTATTGGCACTGCCGACGCAACGTAAGCCGATTGCCGGAGGGGATAAGATGCCATGCCAGAGCCACATACTTCTACAGCGATCATCGGATTGTCACGAAAAGGGAACACAATCATGAACCTGAGACTCAGAGACAGGTGAGGGTTGTTACTATACTTTTGGTTTAATAATCATAGTAATATACGGATATCTATCGAGCACAAAGTGCTTTACAATCAGCATTGAAACACTCACAGACGCACACATACGCATGTGTGTACGTACACACACGAGTGAACACGTGCTTGTACACATACACACACAGATCCACATACATTTCATCAAAAGTACAGAAACACATTTTTACTGACACACACACACTCGTACATAAGCGTACACTTGTATAAACGCGCGCCCCCATGCACATACACAGCTACGCACAGACACTTACAGATACATATACACGCACACACTCCCTCACTCTCTAACCAAACACAATATCTCCTGCGCACACATATACTCGTACACATACAAGCATACATACCCACACAGCACACACACATGATGTTCGTCCATCCTGAGGGATGAAGACCATCCGTCAACAGTTCCAATGTCAAAGGGTTCAGGATGTGGGGTGGGTACGAAGATGACTGATGAGTCCACTGCGAAGCAACATAAAGATGCTGGGCATGCCTGTCCGCTGGAGGATCTCAGTGTCAGGGATCTTGTCCTGCCATTAACTTTGTGTAGCTTGCGCAGACAGGTGATCTGGAATTGGTTAAGTTTGCCTTTGGTATACAGTCCACGTTTCACATGCGTACAGAAGAGTGGTGAGGACGATGGCTCTGTAGACCTTCAGTTTGGTGGACACGTGCACTCCAGTTCGATCCCACACTGGTGAGTGCAGTCTGCCGAAGGCAGAACTTGCCTTTGCAATTCTGGCGTCTGTCTCATCGTCGATATGTACAGTGCAAGAAAGAGTGCTGCCTAGGTACGTGAACTTAACCACTGCTGCCAGTGTCTGACCATTCACTGTCACTGTGACTGTCACTTGTAGTCTTTCCCTGGAGCAGGTTGGTACATCACTTCACTCTTCGTGGTGCTTATGTGAGACCAAAGTTGTCACAGGCAGCAGAGAACGAGTCCATGGAGCGCTGCATGTCTTCCAGCATTGAGGGCACAGCCATCAGCAAACAGGAGTTCTCTCAGCCTGTCAACATGGACTTTGGTCTTTGCCTGGAGGTGTCGCAGGTTGCACAGCTTCCCATCAGTTCTGTATCTGATGTTAATGCCAGGGTCGTCTTCTTGAAAGTCGTCTGTCAGCATTGCATATAATTCCATCTCTACTAAGCTTCAATCTAAACTCCTCCGATTAAGGACTAAATCCATTTATTGTAAATTTAAAGGGGCACCCTGACGGATGAGTTTTTGCAAGAAACACGTCGAGATCACTAGGAAAACACCCTTTACAAAGATCGCAACACTCACTTTGCTCTGGTTTACTAGAAATCAAACCGTCAAATCGGCTATTCCTCCTTGGCGGAGGTGCTGGAAGTCAAATTCTTTCACCCAAAGAGAAGGCGTTTGCCGTCTCTTTTCTAATAGCCGCCTGCGTTTAGACCAAGTCGTTTGCACAAACCTTTCGCAATACAAGCCTTTTTTTTCTCTTTTAAAAAAAATGTTATACAGTTTATCTAAAGGAGTTTAGCTGACAACAAAGGAAATAGCTCCTTCTTTTTTTTATTTTATTTACTGCACTACAAAAAAAGAAAACGCTTCAACCACAGTGAGTGACCTCCACCCACCCCATCCAAAATGGCTACTCTCTCCGGCATCTCCACCAAGGAGGAATCGCCGTTTTGATGGTTTAGTTTCTAAGAAACCAGAGCAAAGTGAGTGTTCCGATGGTGGCCTCGACGTGTTTCTTGCAAAAACTCATCCGTTAGGGTCCACCTTTAAGAAAATAGCATGTGAATGTGGAGAAATCCTCGATCAAAACCATCTATTTAATCCATATCAACTGATCCAAATAGAACTAAAAAATTACTTCACAAAACTAAAAGAATTACAAATACCATTTACTGAAAAAAATCATTCTTAATAATAACTCCCACGGGGGGACCCCAATGATAATCTTGGGTGAGGCCCTTGCCAAGGCCCCTTTCGGACATAATTTTTAACAGTAATTTTCACCGCCCTGGCTTTGAGGACATGGAAACGAGAGGGGGGAGTATTCGGTCTTTCTCTACCCCCTCATGGGACTATAGTTCTAGCTCTTGTGTAAAAAGCAACTATCTTAAACCAACTCGGCAATTATTGTGTAGTGCCTTGAGTTTAGGCTTGCATGCCACCATTGTTTAAACCTTTTAGGTCGCAGAGTCAGGGCGGCCAATAATCCCAAGGAATAACCCAAACCCTTACACATAAACAAGGTAAAAGACTGATCTATGCATATTTTATATTTTTAACCATAGGGAAAAACCCCGGGTTGCTCATGCCAAGGGTGCGATATCTATATAGAACGAGCCCGACTGTCGTTACAATGGAAGATAGCGATTGAATCGTATACAGACAGACATACACGCCCACAAATTACATACATACAGACATACATCGCGCACACGCACACGCACACGCACACACACACACACACACACACACACACACATGCATGCACGCACACACACACAACAAAAGCATACACACACACACACACTGATGTTCAGGCACAACATCACACATGCCCACACTGATACACAGACATACACACATCTATATATAAGAACGCAGACACACACACGCATTAACACAAGCATAGTCGCATTGTGTAGCACATTTAGAGAAAAAATGTGTTGTAAGGTTTAGGTTTGTATCGCTGGTTGTAACATTCATGTATGCATTGTGTTCTGTGTTTTAAAAAAACCCACCCATCTGAACACACGTGTAAGCAAAAACTCTGTGCATGCATTAAAACAAAAAACAGAGTGGCACAGAAACACTGACTTGCTCGCACACATGTGCATATATATATACACACACACACTAACATACATATGCACACGCACTTGCATGCATACTCGCATTTGCTCTCTCTCTCTCTATCCACCTACGAAGATATTATAAGATCGTATTTTAAACACAGGTTACTTTTCACTAGAGCTGACAATATAAATCTTACATATATCTGAATAGTTTTTCAAAGTCTGATTAACGACAAAGATTGTAAGACCTTACTTTTCCTCTTTCAGGCCCTTTCCTACTGTGTATGACAAAGTTACCGGTGAGCAGGGCATGCGAAGCCACAGAATTTGTGACATTTTTGTTTTTGATGATTGATGGAAATTAGGCGGATGACTATGATGATGATGATGCTATGGAGTTCCGTATCGGTCTGAGACATGTAACAGGGCTGTGCTGCAATGTTGGGCATGAAATCAGAGCAACACTCTCAGAATATCATAGATCTGTTAAGCGGATGAAGCTCAACTGTGTGTTTTCAGTCTTCCCATTGAGCCCATACCCACTCACTCTGGGTAGGAGTCGGTCCAGGACCAAGAAAACCCTTGCCTCTGATGGTATTCGAACCTGAGACCTCCTAGCTAGTAGTCTGCAATGTCACCACTACTGGTTGCCATTAATTTTTGTAAATTGTCATTTTGATAACTAAGAAAGTGAAATAGATATTGAGATTACATTTGTTTATGGTGACTTGTGGCACGTTTTACAAATATTCAGGAAGCTGTGACTTCATATTTGTGTGTGGATCCGACTTATTTCTCCCATATGAATGGTGTCTCTTTTCAGAACTATATTCCTCGTCAGGATAATGTACCACACAGAGACACTTTAACGACGATGAAAGGCTTCGTTCTGTCCATCGATAAAGAGTTGCTGCAGTCAAAGGCGAAAACTGTGGTGAAACATCACCAGTGTGATGTTTGTGGAATGAAATTCGCCATTGCACGGGTCCTGGAGACTCACAAAATGCTGGAGCATCAGGTTAGCGCGCAGTGGAAATGTCAAGAATGCGGCATGCAGTTTCTGGAGATTGAGAGCCTCTGTCGTCATATGAACCGCAGTCATCCATCTGGCTTCACTCAGCATGTTGCAGGCCGTCCTTCTAATCCTGTTGATGTTAACACTAAGCCCTCAACTTCTAGTTCTGATGCCATTAATGATGTCATTAAACCCTCAAAGAGTCGTTCTTCAGATTTCATTGATGTTGATGTTAACACTAAGCCCTCAACTTCTAGTTCTGATGCCATTAATGATGTCATTAAACCCTCAAAGAGTCGTTCTTCAGATTTCATTGATGTTGATGTTAACACTAAGCCCTCAACTTCTAGTTCTGATGCCATTAATGATGTCATTAAACCCTCAAAGAGTCGTTCTTCAGATTTCATTGATGTTGACAATAACCGCCAAATGGGTGATTCTCGTGAATCCGCTGCAAATAGTGTTTTTGATCTTACTCATGATGAAACTGAAACAGCATCTCCTGCACATAGTCGTTCTGACCTGTCTGAAGGTAAAACCGGCACCAAAGAATTCAAAGTTAATTGTAAGACAGGTGTGAATACTGATGCTCAGGAGATAGAGTTAGCAGCTACCGCCAGAGAAAGAGGAGCAAAGCTGACGACCATGGAGGACAGTTTCATGGACCCTGTAGACAAACCAAAGAGAAGAGTACCAGTAGTCCCACGTAAATATGAAACTTCACAACCACGCCAATGTGAATACTGTGGGGAAGAATTCCGTTTCCCATTTAAGTTGACAGAACACATCAGACGGCACACTGGAGAAAAACCCTTCAAATGTACTGTGTGTTCAAAAGCATTCTATACCTCATCCCTGCGAAGTTCTCATATGAAGAAGATCCACAGCAAGCCTATACATCTGTGCAGCTGGTGTGGGAAAAAGTTCACCACCAAAGAAGCTCTCAGGGAGCATGTTCGGATCCACACAGGTGAAAAACCCTACACTTGCTCGTACTGCTCGCGTCAGTTTAGCAAGAGAAATTCTTTGATAATTCACACCCGGCAGCACACAGGAGAGAAACCCTGTGTGTGTGATGTGTGTGGCCAGTCCTTCACTGTCAGAGTGTCTCTGCGAAATCACTTAAAAAACAAACACAACATAATTGTCAAAAGTCACGTGACTGTCAAGGGTGTACCCTCCGATGATGCTAGCATCCCCAAAATCGGTCGACCAAAGAGGTCGGAGGCTGAAAGTCAACTGTTTGTAAACTTTCAGAACTGACATCAAGGAAGGAACATGAGCATCGCTTCTGGCCACATGCTAGACAACTGCAATGTCCTGGCTTTGTCCGTTTCTGATGGCAGTGCCATGTATATACCCTTTGTTCTTCTTTTTCTTTGCATCTATGTTATCAAATGCCTTGAAATGGCAGGAAAATGTGTTGTTGTTGCTAATGTACCTGGCTTCATTTTTGTTGATGATTTTGTGGGAGTTGAAACTTCTGCATTTACTTAAGCAATGTTGAAAACCTTTTAGTTTACTGTGTTCATCAATATTCCCATTAAATTCAATTATTTATATATTGTTGAATTCAAGAGTTTATGAGCTACAGTGTATAAACAATTTTGTTGGCAGTTTGAAAAATTTCTTTATGGACAGTCAGACTGGATTTAAGCCACTGTCTCTCTCCTTCTGTCCGCAAACTTGGTGTAACCCTTGATCAAACCCTGTCCTTTCAACAGCATGTCAGCAATGTCTGCCGTACTTGCTTTCTTGAACTCCGCCGAATTGCTTCTATCCGCCATCTCCTCTCAGAAGATTCAACAAAAGCTCTTGTCTGCGTATTTGTACTATCCCGATTTGATTATTGTAATGCTCTCTTGTCTGGCTCCCCCTCTCATCTCATCAACAACCTTCAAAACGTTCAAAATCATGCTGCCTGCTTCATCTTCCACTCTTCTAAATATGACCATATATCTCCATTGCTCTGTTCTCTCTGGCTCACTGTTCAGCAACGAAAATCCTACAAGATTGCCTCTCTCTGCTGCAACTCTATCGAGTCTTCCTGTCCTGAATATCTCACTGATCTGTTGCATCTCTACACACCGTCTCGAGCTCTGCGTTCATCATCTGATATCCGTCTCTATTGTATCCCCACTGTCCGCACTAAAACCTTTGGTCAACGCTCTTTTGCCTATCAAGCTCCTGTTACTTGGAATCAGTTGCCTTACTCTCTCAGATACTCATCCTCTCTGCCCACGTTCAAACGCCATCTCAAAACTTATCTGTTTCCTAAGATGAGAGTGAATGTCTGCGCTTGGTGAGCGCACATAATTATTTGTGTGTCCGCATGTGTATATACATGAGTGTGCGCATGCTCATGTGTGTAATTCTATATCTGTCTGTCTGACCGTCTTTGGGTGTTTGTGTAATTTTTATTTCCCATTCTTTTTGCTATATGTTAAATATTATATGTGTGTATATTATATTTTTATATTGTAAGCGTCTAGGGCATTAAATTGATTAGGCGTGCTAAAAATTCAAATAATAATAATAATGAGAAGATTAAGCAAAATCACACACTTTGGTAACAAAACATCCTCTTCTCTTCATTGTGGGTAGGAAAATTCAAACAAGAGTTTCAAATACTTTTAACATCACCAGTAAGATGAATGTAAAACCTCATGGGATGATAATTGGTGAACTGTTTTGATCACTTGTTTATGCTTCTGTCCATTATTGACATAATTATTGTCAAAGCTGTCAACCACAATGACAGTAAGTAGTTTTAGCCAACGACGTATGATTAGTAATTTAGCTTTGATTTGATTTTCTCACATTGAGCCCCAGAAGCTACTGTATGAAGTGGTCCATGACATGGCATTTCAAGTACATGTTGCTAACATTGGGGAAGCAACTTGGTCATGGTGCTACATTATATTGCTATCTATAGTGTTGAAGTGTTATTTTACCATTTAGCAGAATGCAACTAGCTGGACATGATGCACATGCTGTGGAAAAATAATGAAAATAAACTACTTTTACCCAACTAATAAACTACTTTTACACAACTAACCAGTACAAAGAGAGAAATCCTCTTCATAAAAGATGTTCAAACATGTATGCAAGTAAGAGCTGAATTATTGTCAAGCATGAATTTAAAAAGGAACAACTGACAGGCTGAGTTGGAGAAAAAAATCTAAACAAATGATAGCACAATAAAATTTAAAAAAAGGTAATGATTTGTTGCTATGACATTGATGGTGTATTGTGTAAATGGCATTGGAGATACACAGGTATTTTTCATATTTTTAAAACAATGACTTGCTTCTGTATGAATAAGATTTTAATCTGTTTGACATCCATGCTTTAAATGATGGGAGCCTTGAGATGGTTGTCTGTGGTCAGTGGGACTATATGACACGTGTGTCATTTGAATGATTCAGCAAGGAGTGTTCATGTGTAAAATATAGGTGTACATAATGGTTTAGAGAGATGGGCTGACTTGTTAACTGAAACTGAAAACGTATGTTTGTATGTCGTCCTCTCCACCATTGTTGATGTGTACTGTGTGGGTGAAGGGTCATAAAGGCGAACCTGGCACATTCTTTTTTGAGAATGATGCTTTGTTTTGTCTCAATTTGGTTCTGACCCACGCACTGCTAGGTGATTGGTATCGTAATCAACTTTGGTGGACTCTGGCTCTTTGTGTTACAACCTAGGGATTTGTTGGCCCAGATTTCTGGAATAGCTGTAGCCTCCTCTGCTGTTTGGAAGTCCTAGTTGGGCACAAATTGACTGGCACACATGATCAAGAATGAAGAAGGAAATGGAAATGTTTGATATTAGAATTGAAGCTATGTATCTTGAACTTTTTGCTTCGATGACCCTCAACATTTTTTGTCTCCTAAAATCTAACAAATAAGTGTGTGTGTGTGTGTGTGTGTGTGTGTGTGTGTGTGTGTGTGTGTGTGTGTGTGTGTGTGTGTGTGAGAGAGAGAGAGGGTGGGGAGAGGGTGGTGGTGAATTATGTTGAATCCAAAGAATAAAAATTACACATGCTCATGTTTGTAAAATATTGAAATTGAAAAACAAATTCCCCCAACTCCCGCATCTTAACTCTTTTTTTCTTTTGAGTAACATGTTTTGTGTTTGATTTTGTAGAATAGCAGAGCAACAAAAAAAGTTTTTGTTTGATTTGTGGTTGTTGTTTTTATTGTATTCTTGGAAGATAAATGATGTCTGTACATAGCATGCATTGTTGTCTGAAGGGTAATAAGCTGTTCCATTGTTTTCCCTTCTTTTTTTTCTCTCTTTTTTCCCACCGATTAGGAAAAAGGATGTGTGAATGTATTGCATGCCTGATAGCCCATATTGCTGCGCAGACATATAACCGTAATAATGTTGACATGTTTAGGCGTGATTTACATTTTTTTAATTAAATGCATGCCTTCCAATCTTATTCAATTGTTAAGTAGCAATGAAACATGTTGAGAGTGCCGTTCTTGTAATTACATGCATGTTAGTGTTATAATACATGTACGTTGTAACAGTGAGCACGTGTAACGTGTTTTGACAAAATGAGAAAACTACACACTGATATGGCCCAAACGGCAAAGGTAGGTGTGGGTGTGTGTGTGTGTGTGCGTGTGCGTGTGCGTGTGCGTGTGCGTGCGTGCGCGCGCGTTCACTGTTTAATAGTTTTACCAGCTGTACTTACGCTTGCATTTTTGTTTTGCTTTCTATTTTTGTTTTGTTTGGTTGGGTTGGTGGGTTTTTTAGCTGGTGGGGGGTTACAAAAAAGCTACCTAATCCTTCGCTATCCAGCACTCTTCCTCTTGAAGACCACCTTGCTGGCTGTAATATAAGCACCAGTAAATGAAGGGTGGACTGCTTGTAATTTTGAACAATCTGGGCTTTGTGTACAAGGTTTAGGAAAACAAATCTGTGAAAGAATGTTTTTATCTTTTTCTGTGTTACGGCAGGACGTTGCTTATCACTTTTTTTTTCTGATGCAGTTTTACTTCGTAGAACAAAGTTACTCTAATTGAACAAAAACGTTTGAAGATTATGTAAGAATGGACAAAGTTTTAATTCATTTAGGCCATTAGCCCATAGAAACAGGGTCAAGGTACAAAAAGTCAAAATAACACTTGACTATAAACATGGTTAACCTTCCAAATACTCATCCATACGTGTCCGTATGCGAAGGGACTAGAAAATATATGAAGCTTACTTACGAAGTTGAAACACAGATCCGTTACACAAAATATCAGAATACGATTGACCAAGTTCACTCAAATATTTCAGTCATATCATTGTAATGCCTTGATTGTTAATACTGCAATGATTATTCACAAGTCTTTTAGAGTTATTTCTGCATGTAAGTATTGTGCTTATGTAATTTGTACACTATAAATTTATGGATACATCACTTTTCGCCCAATCACCTTTTGCCCAAGTCTTTGTTCTCGTTGCGTATCAGTGAGTACCTCCGAGTCGAAGCTCAGCAAACGGAATGTGCCAACGTTCGCCCAAATTGCTCTAGCACTGTTCGCCCAAAATGGTTTCCTAAGCGCGAACAGTGAGAACAGTAATCAAACCCTAACCCTAGCCCTAACCCTATTTCTTTCTTTTTTAAATATATGTTTGATTCAATTAAATTATTGATTCAATTCCCTGATTTCCTTGCATGATTTTTGGGATGTAAACCGGTATAATTTCCAATTGGGCAAAACGTGATTGGGCGAAAGGTGATTGGGCAAAACGTGATGCACCGAACTTTATGTAGTAGTATACTCCAATAAAAGTGTAAAGGTATTCACGTGTTTGTGTTCCACGGGCAGACATATATAAAGATTATGTAAGAGAGAGAGGGGGGGGGGGGGGGGGGGGGGGGGTGTTATTGGCTGGGCTCTATTTCTGCTTACTATAAATTTATGAGAAAAGAATTAACATTTTGGTAAATGTCTAGCTCAGTTTAAAAATGTTACTCATTTTTTATTTTCTCGTACTTTTAAGGAAGGAAAACAAGCTTGTTTCTCTTGACGTTTGTGTCAGGCAAAACGTTTTGTGAATTAATTGTAATGCCTTGATTGTTAATACTGCAATGATTATTCACAAGTCTTTTAGAGTTATTTTTGCATGTAAGTATTGTGCTTATGTAATTTGTACACTATAAATTTATGGATACATCACTTTTCGCCCAATCACCTTTTGCCCAAGTCTTTGTTCTCGTTGCGTATCAGTGAGTACCTCCGAGTCGAAGCTCAGCAAACGGAATGTGCCACCGTTCGCCCAAATTGCTCTAGCACTGTTCGCCCAAAATGGTTTCCTAAGCGCGAACAGTGAGAACAGTAATCAAACCCTAACCCTAACCCTAACCCTATTTCTTTCTTTTTTAAATATATGTTTGATTCAATTAAATTATTGATTCAATTCCCTGATTTCCTTGCATGATTTTTGGGATGTAAACCGGTATAATTTCCAATTGGGCAAAACGTGATTGGGCGAAAGGTGATTTGGCGAAAGGTGATTGGGCAAAACGTGATGCACCGAACTTTATGTAGTAGTATACTCCAATAAAAGTGTAAAGGTATTCACGTGTTTGTGTTCCACGGGCAGACATATATAAAGATTATGTAAGAGAGAGAGGAGGGGGGGGGGGGGGGGGGGTGTTATTGGCTGGGCTCTATTTCTGCTTACTATAAATTTATGAGAAAAGAATTAACATTTTGGTAAATGTCTAGCTCAGTTTAAAAATGTTACTCATTTTTTATTTTCTCGTACTTTTAAGGAAGGAAAACAAGCTTGTTTCTCTTGACGTTTGTGTCAGGCAAAACGTTTTGTGAATTAATTGTAATGCCTTGATTGTTAATACTGAAATGATTATTCACAAGTCTTTTAGAGTTATTTTTGCATGTAAGTATTGTGTTTATGTAACTTGTACACTGTAAATGTAGTAGTATACTCCAATAAAAGTGTAAAGGTATTCACGTGTTTGTGTTCTTGTCTGTTTTTAGCCCACACGTGAGTGTGTCGGTGTGTGTGTGTGCGCGCATGTATGTGCGTGTGTGTCAGTGTATATATTTGTGTGTGTGCGTACGTGCATGTGTGTGTTTGTGTGTGCGTGTTCAATGTTTGGGGGAATCCGAAAGTAAAAGAGTGTGTGTGCGTGTGCGTGTGCGTGCGTGCGTGCGCGTGTCGGTATAAGTGTGTGTGCGTGTATTGCGCATCTATGTTAGAATGCGAATCACAGTAAAGATGTTACCAATGGTCTCGTACAGCTTGGACTTAAAATTAAACCGTCAAAACGGCAATTCCTCCTTGGCGGAGATGCTGGAGAGAGTAACCATTTTGGATGGGGTGAGTGGAGGTCACTCATTGTGGTTGAAGCGTTTTCTTTTTTTGTAGTGCAGTAAAAAAAAAAAAAAAAAAAAAAAAGCTATTTCCTTTATTGTGAGCGAAACTCCTTTAAATAAACTGTATAAAATTTAAAATAATAAAATGAAAAGGCTTGTATTGCGAAAAGTTCGTGCACACGATTTGGTCTAAACGCAGGCGGCCATTAGAAAAGAGACTGCACACGCCTTCTCTTTGGGTCAAAGAATTTGACTTCCAGCACCTCCGCCAAGGAGGAATCGCCGATTTGACGGTTTGATTTCTAGGAAACCAGAGCAAAATGAGTGTTGCAATCTCTGTAAAGGGTGTTTTCCTCGTGATCTGGACGTGTTTCTTACAAAAACTCACCCGCCAGGGTGCCCCTTTAATTGTCTGTTACAAACGTAACTCAAAAAGTGTCAACAGATTTTGCTGACGTTTTGTAGAGCATTATGCCGTCACATCAGGACTTCATTTGGAATTGTGGGTCGCGATATATATTCACATTACTTTGCATCTTTAATTTCTGTTTCCCAACGTGAACTATATACAGACTATAAACATAAACATATTTTGATTGAAAAGAAATGTGGGAGAATTGGTTGCTGTGTAGGGCATCGCAGAACTATTGCTTTGCTTACTCCAAATTCAAACGACTAGATATAGTCGACGACGGATAAGCGAAAGCGCCAGGGGGGATGAATTTTGACTTTCGCTTATCCATTGCAACGCTTTAGCGAAATGTTTTAGACTCCACTTTCGGTTAACTGATGTTACCGTGTGTTCTTGGCCTAACTATGAAGGGGTTAATCCACATAAACAAAATTTGGCACACTTGTGCAACTACACTGTGGATGATGACATGCAAATTTTGGAAGATAAGATGACGTCATGTTTATGACGTCATTGAATTTTGTACTTGTTTTGCTCTCTAACCGTCCACAGCACCCGTAATGTAATGGCCAATGGGAAAGCGTTAATTGATCAAATATATCTTGACATTTGGATATATATGAGAGAGTCCATTTTACAAGACAGACAGGGTTATTAACAATCTTAAATTACATTGATAAACTCTAAACATGGCAACAGCAGACTTGTGATTGAGGTCATGGATAGTATGCCTCTAGTGGCCTTTCTCAGCTCTTGAAAATGATAGCATCATGATGCTTGTGTAGCAGATTTGCATAGTATCCCCCAGTAATGTTTGACCCTTTTCAAGAGAATCCATAATTAATACCATCAGCAAACCAAAGGATTCTAACCGTTGCTGTACCAGCAGATGCGTTAACCTAGTCGTCTTTGGAGGGGGGTAATCAAAACTGTGTTCACTGCTTTGCTTTTAGCATTATCATGATGTAACATGTGAACACATCAGTGTCTCATCCATAGTGACAAATCAGCCAAGAAAACTGACGGGATCTACTACAAATCGATGCTGAGTGTTTGTCTCAGAAAGTTTTGGCACCCATTTTGCAGAACTTTTCTCATTTCCATGCCTTTGGCAGAACAGCGTGAAAACTTCCATAAAAGATGCCTACAGTGCTGGCTTTATAATGAAAAGTTGCTGTCTTGTCTGCCATAACCATGTCTCGAACCAAAGCAATTCATTTGTTAGTAATATCTGTATTAAGCACAAAACGGGATGCTACTGGTGTTGCACTGCCTATGGACATTGCCTCCAGGATCGTTCCCACCATCTTTATATCTACTGATGTCCCATATGTGTCTGTTGAAGGCCGGATGACGTTAAACTGTAGTGTAACTTACTGTGCCTCGGAATTACGCACGTACAACCTAGGACAGAAAAGTCTGGAACTGCCACGTCATCAGCAGCTAGGCACTCCATCATGCATCGAGCGACTCAGTAGATGGTGTCAGAAGTGGGATTTTCGTTCGTTCGCAACTCATTCGTTGTAGAGATTGTGTTTTGTCTTTCGCGTAACCCCTTCATACAACAAACAAACAACTACACGACAAGGATAAAGTGACGTTATTTTATTCACAAGAGACAAAGCAAAACTACTGGATATTTCAGCGAATGCGCCTTTATCAACACAGACAAATAAGAAAACAGCAAACAGTAAATAATAATTATAGCAAAAGAAGCCAAAAAAAAGCAGGCAACAAAACTAGCAAAAAATCGACAAGATCAAAAAACAATACTTCCCATCTACAGTCCAATGCGTAAGCACATCTTTACGCATTGTGGACTGCAGAGGGAAAGTAATTTTTCTTTGTTTTAAAAAACACAACGTTTTGGTAAACGTTACTTGCTTTCTAGTTAAGAAAAAGAAAGAAAAACACAATGTAAGGGGGGACAATTTGGGTTTCTGCGTGTTTGCATTAACTTATGGAAGAGTTGCAGTCCTTGGTAACAAGTGTGAAAGAACAAAGGGGGGAAAATGACCACCTCCATTTGATGATGACCTACACATATGCTTATTTACAGCACATTTTGATATAAAGCGTATAATAGTTGTTTTCTTCTAAGATAATGACCACCGCCACACCACCCAACCACTACCCTCCCAATTATTATCTTCTTTGTTCTCGGCCATGACACCCTCCCGGTTTATTATTGCTGCAGCTATCTGTATTGATTTAAAAAATCGGGACTTTGCTGGTTTCGTATTGCCACCGGGCATTGCCTCCAGTATTGTTCCCACCATATTTGTATTTACAAATGTCCCATATGTGTCTGATTCAGACCAAGAGGACGTAAAACTCCATTTTCTTTCTTCTTCTAAGGACACCCTCCCAATTTTTCTTTGTCTTCTTTGTTCCCGGCCATGACACCCTCCCAATAAAATCCATCTGTAGCTTGAAACTATAATAACGAAGATAGTGTAATAGGCCTACTGTGATTGTGCTTGTTTGACAATGCAGCGTAACTTCCAAATTAACTGAACATTGAATAGGTAGGCCAAACACCCGTATTACAGTGGAACCTCCATTATAAGACCTATTATATGACTCCCTCCCATATAAGATCTACTTTTCTGAGACATTGCCCTTCTTTGTAAGTATTAAAATTACCTCCCTTATAAGACCCCTCCCTTTAAGGCCTTATTTTGGATGATTTTTGAAGGTCTTGTAAGGGAGGTTCCACTGTACTACCACCCACATTATAAACAACTGAACCCATAGATCCAGTTGACTACTTTGACATACTGTTCACAGACACAGACACAGCTTCCATTCGAAGATAATAACAAAGCTAGAAGCACAGCAAATACAGCGTATTTGCTTTTATACAGATTCATCTTGGAGATTGGCCAAATACTGAAAAAAGCACGTATTTATCTTTTCTACCCCTTCTGACATAGCCTATTTTAATGTGGGTTGCGGCATGGTGAGTGAGCAAGATAGCGGAGGGCAGATGAATGATTGGGTGTGGTGTGAGAGTTACATGTTACATATTTGTTTAACATTTGTAAATTTCTGTTTCATGTTTTTAATTCATAATTCTTATGTTTATGTTGATGTATTTTATCTTGTTTTTGTGACACGGTGGAAGACAATTTTCCATGTGCGTTTGTACAAAATAGGACAATAAAGAAATGTATGACCAGGCTACATGGAATAAAGCATGATGATTGTGTTTACCTAATGGTATGCAGAAGTAGGTTGCAAAACTGATAAAATGGTAAAAGCGTGACATAAATCAGGACTTTATATGTATTTTTAACAAAATGAATTAAATAAAAAGTATGTTATGATTTTTTTAAAAGTGTTTCAGATAAGCTTTTGGCTATAATATAAAAAGACAATGTCAGCTCCAACTGATAACATTATTAGATGTCTTGAATGATTTGTTGCAACTATAGTCTACATACAACTCAGATTGAGCAAGGTAGGCCAGGAATTGGAATAGAACCATGAAAGGTACTACACTTTTTGTTGCAGTCATCTTCATAATTTCTGATGCATTGGGAAGTGTGAAAGGAATTGTAGAAAAATCGGATGATGAATTTCCTCTTGAACGTGTGGTGCAAAATTTATCCAGTCAGATGATTCTTCTACAGAGTAAAGTGACTGCTTTGGAGAACACCCTAACACAGCTGAAAGGTAAAATCACCTGCCAATTTTGCGCTTGTGTGTTTGAACTCATGTCAAACTCTGTTTCCAAAATTATTTCTTAAGTAATCCATACTTGCTTTCTTTGTCAAGCTATTCTTCCAAAAATGAAAGAGAGTTGACAAATACAAATAACTATATAAAACGAACAGAGGATAAGGTACAGCGTAAATAATCCATACTTGCTTTCTTTATCAAGCTATTCTTCCCAAAATGAAAGAGTTTGTGACAAATATAATAATAATAATAATAATAATATTTAGCATTCATAGCGCCTAATCTTAAAAAAGCCCTAAGCCCTAAATGAATAAACCAGCA